>JAMYXO010006618.1:7500-13326 GCA_033310375.1 Conus canariensis | reverse complement strand
TACGGTTCTTTCCACGCACGTTTTAGGAGACACGTTCACAATAATACTTGAAATTTCGTCTTAAAAGATGTGGGGAGGAATGGAGCTGTGGTGTCAGTGACAACCTTATGGAAGGAATTCTTATTAGCTGGCAAAAACTTAGACGTTGACAATCTTAAAGTTACTGTTGTGGTTCGTCACGATGGTGAAAATTTTAAGGTCGTAACAACAAGCAACAAAATCAATAGTTAGTCTTAATAGAAACAATCTGACAAAACTGAGTTGGATTAATCTGACACATTTAGACCTTATAAGATTTTATTGTACTGATCAAATTTTGACGGATAGTATGATAACAACACTAACTGGTGTATAATTAAATTCTGTTATAAAAACTATGGAGCAGATGACTTTGGAGTCGATGTTAAACTTTATGACAAAAAACCCCTCATTGTTCATTGATTTGTGGACAGACTGGTTGTGGAAAACAATATTCGTCTTAGACCTATTAGAAACAGTTTATCGTTATAATTTTGAACTACATAGTAATTTTTTGTACAACATTAAAATGGAACAAAGCATATCACGACAGAAGGTTTATATGGGCAGACAACAACATATATTTAGTTGACCCTAGCAATAAATTAAGTGAGTGCTTAGAACATTTCTTTAGATCGTTTGAAGGAACACAAACACTATTTATTATAGATGATTGTTCAGCAGAGAGAGACATAGTCAAAAAAAGAAACGCTTTATCAAAACTGGCTTTTAGCGGGAGACATGCTGGGATAAGTGTATGGATTTTATGTCAGAATATAACTCAGTTTTAAAAGACTTTAGAGAACAATTAAAGACAGTGGTTTTATTTCATATGAAAGATAGAGATGCTTTTGATGAATGTATGAAAGAAAATGATGTTATTGAAAACGATCAAGAAAAACGAAGGATTAAGCAAAAACTTAAGTCTCAAAAGTTTTCTAAATTAGTGTTAAAAACAGATAATCCTACACATATGTATGTTTGTAAAGTGTTTACTATAAGAGAACTATAAAATGTGTGTTCTGGGTAAGCCGGCGGAGCAACAGCGGAGCCGGGTGAGCCAGAACACACATTTTATAGTTCTCTAAAGAGGGAGGAGAGGGTTTCATTTTTGTGTATGCATATCTTTATTTCCAGCAGCTTGGTGTTTCATTGCCCCCTGAATACGGGTCTCTTCACCACCACCACCACCACCACCACCCAACACAAGAAGCGCGAGCGTGCGTGCGTGCATGTGTGTGTGTGTGTGTGTGTGTGTGTGTGTGTGTGTGCGTGCGTGCGTGCGTGCGTGCGTGCGTGCGTGCGCGTGCGCGTGCGTATTGTGTGTGTGTGTGTGTGTGTGTGTGTGTGTGTGGTGTGTGCGCGCGCATGTGTGTATGTGTGTGTGTGCATATGTGTGCCCCCCCCCCCCCCCCCCCCCCTCTTTTTTTTCACCCCTGTTCAAATAGTAATGTTAGCCTTTCACTCATTGATTGTTTCTATTCCTTTCCAGTTACTACTATTATTGAAAAACATCACCAGATTTATCATTATAATGTACTATCATCACTATTATCATCATTATCATTACAATCATAACCTCCTCCCTGTTCCAATAGTGGGCTACTAGCCTTTCACTCATTAATCATTTTTATTTCTTTCCACCGATTATTACCATTAATTTCACCATTATTCCTATCATTCTTATGATCCTCATATTATTATTATCATTACTATCAGGGCATCATCATCATCATCATCATCATCATCATTATTACTAATGTCCATAATTACCATCATTAATATTACCATTATGTTTATAATTACTATTGTCCTATTATCACCAATCCTATCACCAGCAGCAGCAGCAGTAGGAGTAGTAGTAGTAGTAGAAGTAGAAGTAGTAGTAGAAGTAGTAGTAGTAGTAGAAGTAATAGTAGTAGTAGAAGTAGCTGTAGTAGTAGTAGTCGTAGCAGCAGCAGTAGTAGTAGTTGTAGTGCTCACATGTATTTAAAAAAAGAAAAAGACAGAAGTATGTGGGTGTAGGTAGGCCTATGTGGTTCCCTTGTTCCCCCCCCCCCCCCCCCCCCCCCCCCCCCCCCCCCCCCCCCGTTCCAATAGTCCTTTCAGCTTTTTACTCACTGATCATTTATATTCCTTTCCACCGACTATTATTATCATTATAAATAGGCCCACTACTATTTCTATCATTATGATTATCATTAATATTTCCGTTATAGATCAAGGTCAGTCTAGTGACAGACACGATTGAAGATGGTCAGAAATGCTCGATTCTAATCATTAACGCAATGCAATGGTTGCAGAACTGATGAAAGGGAAATATGGAGCCTATTTGTGTGTGGAGAAGAGGGGGGGGGGGGGGGGGGATTCAGAGCACTGGGTGCACGAGCACCGTTCTCCGGTTTAAAGATTAACATGATTCCATACTGGAACTGGATCGGTATTGAACAATCGCTGATTGCACTCTGAGATTAGAGCTTTAAAAAACAATATGGGTCATCAATTTACACTTTAAACGTCCAATAGCATAGCCGCCTTTACGAACTAATCGGCTCATTTTAACTAAACATCAAGTTTTTTTGTTTTGTTTTGTTTTCTACCGGAGAGGGGCATGGAATGGAATCTTCTCACGGCAATCAGTCTTAGGGAGGATTAAAACAGGTCGTGCTGAGGATGCCGGCTCTTCTCAACCTATCGGTTTCAACTTGTAAATGACCGTGTGTGTAGGTATATCAAAAATAAATCATTTAAAAACACGTCTGCACACGAAAAAAGGCGGGAACTTTGATTTCACTAGGCCTACTCCCTTTTTATTCCAAACACTGCTTTCCGTCATTCATCCCGATCTTTTCAGCTTTAGAAATAATGGAAATACTGGAACACGACATAACAGGTTCAGATTTCAAATAGCAGTTTTAGTACATTTTGAATCTGGATCTGGATCTGGATATATACGTCACTAAAACATCCATTTACTGGCATAGGCGCGACGGTGGGGGTGCGCAGCGTGATGATGTTATCGGCTTCTGGCTTTTGCCAGAGACGACTTGAAGCTGTCGATTGACTGAAGTGAAAAAAGGCTCTTGTACGGGAGGGGAGTATGAAAAAAACAACATTTTCTTTGCCGGGACGGCAGTTATTTTCTGCATTATGTATACTCCACCAGAAAAGACCTGTTAACAACTGGATAACAACGACGCTGATTCTGATGAAAAAAAAAATCTTTCAAAATGGTATCGTTTCTTTCCATTTACAACGTTTCTCTAGTGACGGCAGTGACGCGAGGGACAGAAACGCGAGAGAGAGGAGAGAGAGAGAGAGGGGGGGGGGAGAGACAGAGACAGAGACAGAGACATACATACATACAGACAAACAGACAGACAGACATACAGACAGACAAACAGGCAGGCAGACAGACATACATACAGACAGACAAGCAGGCAGGTAGACAGAGACATACATACATACAGACACAGACAAACAGGCAGGCACACAGACAGACAGACGGAGAAGGGGGAAGGAGTAAGAGAGAGAAGGGTGGTCTTTGGTCAGTTACAATGACATTCAACTTACTTTCTTCAGTGGTTGAAACGTGACATGCTTAGTTCTCATTTCTCATGTCTTAAGCAATCCATCAGGGGGCAAACTGGAAGTTGAAAGTGTACATCGTGGACGTGACGCCCCTAAAATTTCTATGGAATCAGGGAGCAGCAAGAACACATTCTAAGTCAGTGGCGACGGAAAACATTTCGCATTGGGCGGGCCAGCCTGAACTGACAAAAGGAGTTGAGGGGGTGGGGGTGGGGATGGCGTCAGGGATGGGTGGGAATTCTTCACTTTAAATAGGGGGTGGCGATGGGGGGGGGGGGGGGGGCAAACTTCTTTTTAAAGCGGGCGGGGGATGGGGGGTGGGGAGATCTCTCATTTCACGAATTCTCAGAAAGGGTATTCTTTTCCAAATTCCTGTATGAAATAGCGAGAAGGAGAGGAGAGAGGGGCTTGTGGGGGGGGGGGGGGGGGGGGGGGAGGGGTGTGTGTGCACCATAATATGTCGTTCGCATTTTGAGGCTTCAAATATTTGGGGAGCCAAAAGGTACTCCGCCCCCCCCCCCCCCCCCTCGCCCCCTTTGTTGTTGTTGTTGTTGTTTCATTGGTGGAGGGCAGTGCCCCCGTGCCTCCCTCTCGCTCTTGTCCGCCCTCCCCCCCCCTCCCCCAACCCCCACGAACACACACACACACACTCCATCCTCTTCAGACGCCACCGCAATTTCGTGGCTTTTAACAAAAACACACTGCAACTACAAGAGATATAGGAGCAGAAGTTGAGTTCAAGGGCTTCCCACTTTCAAAACTCACGTACTTAATCAAAGACGTTTTTCTCTCCTATGTGCGTGCGTGCGTGCGTGCGTGCGCACGCGCGTGTGCAGTCATAGGCAAGGGTACATTAAATCAGAAGAAAAAAATCCTACATGTTCTACAAATGCCAAATAAACACACACGTGGGCAACATTTTGGGCAGCCCTCTTTCAAAGAGAAGTTGGGGGGGGGGGGGGGGGGGGGGGGCGGGGTGGATGACGATGGTTTGAACTGGGTTCCCCATGAATTAAGTACTGCCAAAGAGGGGGTCGAGAGAAGTTGAAAACCTTGTTGCAAGAATGAAGGAACATATCAAATGACAACAACACGACTTACGAGAAACTGACTGACCCATCCTAAGCCTGAGCGCAGAAGAAAGCCACAGCCACAAGAACGAAAGAAGAACACCACAACCAGAACACACGGAGCAACTTCTGAGACACGGTACAGAAGGCAACAGTAAACCTGGTTCAACGCTTTTATACTACGACGTCATGGTGACCGTTCAGCCAGTTTTCTCCAGGCTTCTTCTGTCTCTTCTAACACTCACGGGTTTCACGTGCTCCGCGGGCGTGTGATCAGCTGCTGACTTCGTCCGAGTCTGTCCACTTTCCTTCCTCTCACCCTCACTGTGTGTGTGTGTGTGTGTGTGTGTGTTGTGTGTGTGTGTGGCGCGCGCGCGCGCGCGCGCGCGCGCGTGTGTGTGTGTGAGTGTGAGTGAGTGGATGTAATTATGTGTGCGTGTGTGTGTATGGTGTGTGTGTGTGTGTGTGTGTGTGTGTGTGTGCGCGCGCGCGCGCGCGTGCGTGTGAAAGTAAGTGTAAGTGTGTGTATGCGTGTGTGTGTGTGTGTGTGTGTGTGTGTGTGTGTGTGTGTGTGTCCTTCATTTAACGTCTATCCACTATTCGTGATATTAGACAAAAAAAAAAAAAAAAAAAAAAAAGTGAATGTGTACGGAAGTATTTGCGAGCGTGCACATAATGTGTGTATGTGTATATGTATGGGTGCGCGTGCACGCGAATGTGTGTGTGTGTGAGAGAGTGTTCGCGCGCGCGTGTGCGTGGTGTGTGTGTGTGTGTGTGTGTGTGTGTGTGTGTGTGTGTGTGTGTGTGTGTGTGCGTGTGTGTGGTGGAGAGTTGTGGATGTGTAAGTGTGTGAATATCTTTACACAAGTCATAAGTGAAGATTAACATGAAACAAAATACTTATAACCAACAACTAACTTATCAATTAAAGTCAAAACGGATGACAGTATTAAAGAAAAAAAAAGAAAAAAAAAATAAACAAACAAAATCCTTTGCTCTCCCCCCCCCCCCCCATTTTATCCACCCCACCCCCCTTCCTTTCTTATCCCCCGCAAATAAAGTTAATAAAAAATATTATAAGTATTTTCCAATAGGGGTGCGTTCTAAGTGTACAAAGAATTCGTACGTTAAAGCTGGTGACTGAAAA
>JAMYXO010006618.1:0-2500 GCA_033310375.1 Conus canariensis | reverse complement strand
TTTTAGGGTTTTTTATTTAGGGTTATTTATTTTAATTTAGGGTTTGGGGTTATTGGGTTAGGGTGGGGGGGGGTTTATTAGGGTTAATTTATTAATTTTTTGGGTTGGGGTAATTTTTTTAGGGTTTTTATTATTTTTTTTTATTATTTTTTATTGGGGTTTTAGTTTTATATTATTAGGGTTGGGTTTATTATTAGGGTTTTTTATTATTAAGGGGTTATTTATTATTAAAATTATAGGTTTTTATTATTTAGGGTTATTAGGGTTGGGGAAAGGGTAGGGTTATTATTTTTTAGGGAAGGTTAGGGGTTGGGTTGGGGTTATTTATTATTGGGGGTTAGGTTTTATTTAGGGTTTAAGGGTTATTTGGGGTTTGGGGTTTGGGGTTTAGGGAGGGTTGGTTGGGTTGGGGTTTGGGGTTTGGGGGTTAGTTTGGGGTTAGGGTTTAGGGTTAGGGTAGGGGGGGGTTTTGGGTGGGGGGGTTTGGGGGTTTTTTGGGTTAGGGTTTGGGGTTTTTTTAGGGTTATTTTTTTATTATTTTTGGGGTTAGGGTTTTTTTTTTGGTTTGGGGTTTGGGATTTTTTGGGGGTTTTTTTTATTTTTTAAATTTTCCCCCCAAATTATTATTTTTTTAGGGTTAAGGGGGTTATTTTTTAGGTTGGGTTAGGGTTAGGTTTAGGGTTTTAGGGTTAGGGTTGGGGGTTAGGGTTTAGGGTTTTTAGTAATTTTTTTAGGGTTTTTATTTTTTTTTAGGGTTTTGGGTTAGGGTTTTTAGGGTTGGGGTTTGGGTTGGGGGGGGTTTTTAGGGTTGGGTTGGGGTTAGGGTTGGGTTGGGGTTGGGTAGGGTTAGGTTGGGGGGGTTGGGTTAGGGGTTGGGGTTTAGGGTTTTGGGGTTGGGTTTGGGGTTAGGGTTAGGGTTGGGTTAGGGTTATTTTAGGGTTGGGGTTAGGGTTAGGGTTAGGGTTGGGGGTTAGGGTTAGGTTGGGTTAGGGTTAGGGTAGGGTTGGGTTGGGTTTTTGGGTTTGGGGGGTTTGGGGTTAGGGTTGGGGTTTAGGGTTGGGGTTTGGGGTTTTGGGTTAGGGTAGGGTTGGGTTTGGGGTTTAGGGTTGGGGTTTAGGGTAGGGTTGGGTTAGGGTTAGGGTTGGGGTTTTGGGTTAGGGTTGGGGTTTTAGGGAGGGTTGGGTTGGGTTGGGGTTTAGGGTTAGGGTTAGGGTTAGGGTTAGGGTTTAGGGTTAGGGTTGGGGTTTGGGGGGGGAAAATTTGGGGGTTAGGGTTGGGGGGTTGGGGTTTTGGGTTAGGTTAGGGTTAGGGTTGGGGGTTGGGTTTAGGTTAGGGTTAGGGGGGTTGGGTTTTGGAGTTAGGGTTGGGTTTAGGTTAGGGTTAGGGTTGGGGTTTTGGGTTTTTAGGGTGGGTTAGGGTTGGGGTTTGGGGGTTAGGGTTGGGGTTAGGGTTGGGTTTGGGTTGGGGTTTTGGGTTAGGGTTAGGGTTATTTTTGGGGTTTTGGGGGGGGTTTAGGGGGGAGGGTTAGGTTAGGGTTAGGGTTGGGGTTTAGGGTTAGGGTTGGGTTGGGTTTTAGGGTTAGGGTTAGGGTTAGGGTTGGGGGTTGGGTTTGGGGGTTAGGGTTGGGTTGGGGTTTTTGGTTGGGTTTTGGGGTTAGGGTTAGGGTTAGGTGGGTGGGTTAGGGGGTTTAGGGTTGGGTTGGGGGGTTTGGGTTGGGGGTTTGGGTTAGGGTTAGGGTTAGGGTTGGGGTTGGGTTTAGGGTTAGGGTTCGGGTTAGGGTTAGGGTTGGGGTTTGGGTTTAGGGTTTGGGTTAGGGTGGGGTTTTTAGGGGGTTGGGTTGGGGTTGGGGTTTAGGGTTAGGGTTAGGGTTTTGGGTTGGGGTTAGGGTTAGGGTTGGGGTTAGGGTTAGGGTTAGGGTTAGGGTTAGGGTTTAGGGTTAGGGTTAGGGTGGGTTGGGTTGGGGTTTAGGGTTAGGGTTGGGGTTTAGGGTTATTTAGGGTTAGGGTTAGGGGGGTTAGGGTTAGGGTTAGGGTTGGGTTGGGGTTAGGGTTAGGGGGTTTTGGGTTTAGGGTTAGGTTAGGTTGGGGGGGTTTTAGGGTTAGGGTTGGGGTTTGGGTTGGGTTAGGGTTGGGTTAGGTTGGGTTGGGTTTTGGGTTTTAGGGTTAGGGTTGGGTTAGGGTTGGGTTAGGGTTAGGGTTTGGGTTTTGGGTTTTGGGTTGGGTAAGGGATGGGGTTTAGGGTTAGGGTTGGGGTTTAGGGTTGGGTTTTTTAGGGTTGGGTTTTGGGTTAGGTTAGGGTTGGGTTGGGGGTTGGTTTGGGTTTGGGGTTAGGGTTGGGTTAGGGTTGGGTTAGGGTTGGGTTAGGGTTGGGTTAGGGTTTGGGGGTTAGGGTTTAGGGTTGGGTTTTGGGTGGGTTAGGGTTGGTTTTAGGGTTTGGGGGTTGGGTTGGGTTGGGTTTTAAAGGGTTGGGTTGGGTTGGGTTTAGGGTTGGGGTTGGGGTT
>JAMYXO010006617.1:0-13326 GCA_033310375.1 Conus canariensis | reverse complement strand
TAGGTTTGGGGGTAATGGGAAAGCTTCAGCTGTGTTTTGGGGGGGGGTTTAAAAATTGGGCAAGCTTAAACTCTGTGGTAGTAAAAAGGGGTGTAGGGAAAAACCCTTTTTCAAAGCTGTGTTGAATTTTGGGAAAGGGGGTTTATATGGGCAACCTTCAAACTGTGTGCATGTTGGATGGGGGTTATTTGGAAAAAACCTTCAAAGCTGTGGGGTATGTTGGGGGGGGGTTATGGGCAACCTTCAAAGCTGTGGTATGTAGGGGAGGTAAAGGGGAAACCCTTCCCCTGCTGTTTTGCATATTGGATTGGGGTATAGGGGCAAGCTTGCGTGTTGGGTTTGGGGGGAAAAAGGGCAAACTTGGCGTGTTGGTTTGGGGCTTTTTGGGGCAAGTTGGTGTTGGATTGCGGCATATGGAAAATTTGCATGTTGGATTGGGGCATATAGGCAAGCTTGGGTTTTGGGAGGGGGCTTTTGGGCAAGTTTGCATTTGGATTGGGGCTAGGGCAAGCTTCATTTGGGATTGGGGCATATGGGCAAGCGTTGTTGGATAGGGGTTATGGGCGGCTTTCATGTTGGATGGGGAGATAATTGGCAAGTTTTCATGTTGGATGGGGAGATTATTGGCAAGCTTTCTTTTGGATGGGGAAATATACGGAAAGCTTTCGGTTGGATAGGGGTTTTATTGGAAAGTTTC
Organism: Conus canariensis; assembly: GCA_033310375.1. Classification (NCBI taxonomy): domain Eukaryota; kingdom Metazoa; phylum Mollusca; class Gastropoda; order Neogastropoda; family Conidae; genus Conus; species Conus canariensis. The sequence goes on along the minus strand of JAMYXO010006617.1, from coordinate 12,629 downwards.
ATGTTGGTAGGGAGATTTTTGGCACTTTCATGTTGGATGGGAGATATATTGGCAAGCTTTCATTTTGGATGGGAGATATAATGGCAATTTTTCGTTGGAAGGGAGAATTTTTGGAAAGCTTTCTCTTTGGATAGGGAGTATTTGAAGCTTTCTCGTTGATAGGGGAGAATATTGGCAATCCTTTCGTGTTGGATAGGGGGAAAAATTTGGCAAGCTTTCATGTTGGTGGGGAGGTATTTTGGCAAGTTTTATGCGGATAGGGAATATATTGGCAAGTTTTTATGTTGGATGGGAGATAAATGGCAAGTTTTCATGTTGGATGGGAGTACTTGGAAGCTTTTCATGTTGGACAGGGGAAATATTGGCAAGTTTTTCGTGTTGGTAGGGAGATATTTGGCAAGTTTCTGTTGGATGGGGGAGAATATTGGCAAGTTTCTTTTGGGTGGGGTTATTGGAAAGCTTTCGGTTGGATAGGGGGTAATTGGAAAGCTTTCTTTTTGGATGGGGAGATATTTGGAAGTTTTCATTTATGGGGGGATTATTGGCTTTTTTCATTTTGGTAGGGAGATTATTGGCAAGCTTTCGTGTTGGTGGGGAGATTTTGGCAAGTTTTCTTTGGGTTTGGGAAAATTTTTTTGGGAAAGTTTGGTGTTGGATGGGGAATATTGGCAAGTTTTCTGTTGGAGGGGGAGATATATTGGCAAGCTTTCTCTTGGATGGGGAATTTTGGGCAAGCTTTCATTTTGGATAGGAGATATATTGGCAAGCCTTTATGTTGGTGGGAATATTTTGGGCAAGCTTTCATGTTGGATGGGGAGATATATTGGCAAGCTTTTTTGTTGGAAAGGGGATATATTGGCAAGCTTTCAGTTGGTAGGAGATATTTTTGGAAAGCTTTCGTGTTGGATGGGTAATGGACAAGTTGCAGGTTTTACATGTTGGATAGGGGATAATTGGCAAGCTTTCGTGTTGGATGGGGGAGATTATTGCAGTTTCGTGTTGGATAGGAGTAATGGACAAGCTTGCAGGCTTGTTACATGTTGGATGGGGAGATTTTGGCAAGCTTTCGTTTTGGAGGGGGAGATATTTGGCAGCTTTCGTTTGGATAGGACAATGGACAAGCTTGCAGGTTTGTTACATGTTGGATGGGGGGGAAAGGACAGCCCATTCAGCGGTTGTTGGAGCTCTGCGCACGCGCGCACGCACACACACACACAAAACACAACACCACCCCACACAACAAAAGCCGCACGCACGCACCACGCACGCACCGCAGCATGACGCACCACACAACACACACACACACACACACACACACACACACCCCCACACAACACACAAAAAAGCAACAGAAAAAAAGCGGCGGGCAGAATGGTATATCTCACCAGCCCCCAAAGATGTACTGTTAAAAGGCCATAATCCAAAAACCCCCAATGCTAATCTGGGTACCACTTCAGTCACTCTTTCCCAAAAAAAGGGAAACAGAAAAAAAAAACAAAGACCCACCCCCCAGAGCACCCCCAAAATGAAGCTGTTGATTGCACAGCCCAAAATGAAGTGTGATAGGCACCCCCAAATGAAGCGTGATAGTGCACACCCCCAAATGAACTGCAATAGTGCAACCCCCAAAATGAAGCTGTTAGTGACGCCCCAAATAAGCTGCGATAGTGCACACCCCCCAAATGAAGCTGCGATAGTGCACAGCCCCAAATAAAGCGTTAGTGCACAGCCCCAAATGAAGCTGCGATAGTGCACACCCCAAATGAAGTGTGATAGTGCACACCCCCAAAATGAAGCTGCGATGTGCACAGCCCCAAATGAAGCGTAATAGTCAGTATTGCTTTCATTCGGCTCGAGCGCGTGGTGGAGAGTACATGTCGGATGAGGTATGTATGTGCAAGCTTCACAGCTGAACTCATGTTTTGGATGAGGGTTTATGGACAAGCTTTATTGCTCTGCACACCAGTCAGTTGTGATATTCAAACGTCACAGCTGTGTACACATGTTGGAACAGACCGTCAAACTTCACAGCTGTGTGTACATGTTGGAACAGATGGTCAAACTTCACAGCTGTGTACACATGTTGGAACAGATGGTCATACTTCACAGCGTGTACACATGTTGGAACAGATGGTCATACTTCACAGCTGTGTACACATGTTAAAACGGATGGTCATACTTCACAGCTGTGTACACATGTTAGAACAGATGGTCAAACTTTACAGCTGTGTACACATGTTGAAACAGATGGTCAAACATCACAGATGTGTATACATGCTGGAACAGATGGTCATACTTCACAGCTGTGCATACATGTTGGAACAAGATGGTCATACTTCACAGCGTGTACACATGTTGGAACAGATGGTCATACTTCACAGCTGTGTACACATGTTAAAACGGATGGTCATACTTCACAGCTGTGTACACATGTTGGAACAGATGGTCAAACTTCACAGCTGTGTACACATGTTGGAACAGATGGTTATACTTCACAGTGTGTACACATGTTAGAACAGATGGTCAAACTTCACAGCTGTGTACACATGTTAAAACGGATGGTCATACTTCACAGCTGTGTACACATGTTGGAACAGATGGTCATACTTCACAGCTGTGTACACATGTTAAAATAGATGATCAAACTTCACAGCTGTCTACACATGTTGGAACAGATGGTCATACTTCACAGCTGTGTATACATGTTGAACAGATGGTCATACTTCACAGCTGTGTACACATGTTGGAACAGATGGACAGTATACATGTTGGAACAGATGGTCATACTTCACAGCTGTGTATACCTGTTAAACAGATGGTCATACTTCACAGCTGTGTACACATGTTAAAACAGATGGTCATGCTTCACAGCTGTGTATACATGTTAGAACAGATGGTCATGGTTCACAGCTGTGTACACATGTTGGAACAGATGGTCGTACTTCACAGCTGTGTACACATGTTGGAACAGATGGTCTTTCTTCACAGCTGTGTACACATGCTGGATGAGATGGTCATACTGCACAGCTGTGTACATTGGAACAGATGGTCATACTTCACAGCTGTGACACCTGTTGGAACAGATGGTAAAACTTCAAAGCTGTAACATTGGAACAGACGGTCATACGTCACAGCTGTGTAAACATGTTGGAACAGATGTCATACTTCACAGCTGTGTACATTGGAACAGATGGTCATACTTCACAGCTGTGTACACACGTTGGAACAGATGGTATACTTCACAGTGTGTACACATGTTGGAACAGATGGTCAAACTTCACAGCTGTGTACACATGTTGGAACAGATGGTCATACTTCACAGCTGTGCACACATGTTAAAACAGATGGTCAAACATCACAGCTGTGTACACATGTTCGAACAGATGGTCATACTTCAAAGCTGTGTATACTTGTTGAACAGATGGTCATACTTCACAGCTGTGTACACATGTTGGAACAGATGGTCAAACTTCACAGCTGTGTACACATGTTGGAACAGATGGTCATACTTCACAGCTGTGTACACATGTTGGAACAGATGGTCATACTTCACAGCTGTGTACACATGTTGGAACAAATGGTCATACTTCACAGCTGTGCACACATGTTAAAACAGATGGTCAAACATCACAGCTGTGTACACATGTTCGAACAGATGGTCATATCTTCAAAGCTGTGTATACATGTTGAACAGATGGTCATACTTCACAGCTGTGTACACATGTTGGAACAGCTGTTTATACTTCACAGCTGTGTACACATGTTGGAACAGATGGTCATACTTCACAGCTGTGTACACATGCTGGATGAGATGGTCATACTGCACAGCTGTGTACATTGGAACAGATGGTCATACTTCACAGCTGTGAACACCTGTTGGAAACAGATGGTCATACTTCACAGCTGTGTACATTGGAACAGATGGTCATACGTCACAGCTGTGTACACATGTTGGAACAGATGGTCATACTTCACAGCTGTGTACATTGGAACAGATGGTCATACTTCACAGCTGTGTACACATGTTGGAAACAGATGGTCATACTTCACAGCTGTGTAGACATGCTGGATGAGATGGTCATACTGCACAGCTGTGTACATTGGAACAGATGGTCTTACTTTACAGCTGTGAACACCTGTTGAAACAGATGTCATACTTCATAGCTGTGTACATTGGAACAGATGGTCATACTTCACAGCTGTGTACACATGTTGGATGAGTTGGTCATACTTCACAACTGTGTACACATATTGGAACAGATGGTCATACTTCACAGCTGTGTACACATGTTGGAACAGATGGTCATACTTCACAGCTGTGTACACATATTGGAACAGATGGTCATACTTCACAGATGTGTACACATGTTGGAACAGATGGTCATACTTCACAGCTGTGTACACATATTGGAACAGATGGTCATACTTCACAGCTGTGTACACATGTTGGAACAGATGGTCATACTTCACAGCTGTGTACACATGTTGGAACAGATGGTCATACTTCACAGCTGTGTACACACGTTGGAACAGATGGTCATATTTCACAGCTGTGTACACATGTTGGAACAGATATTCATGCTTCACAGCTGTGTACACACGTTGGAACAGATATTCATGCTTCACAGCTGTGTACACACGTTGGAACAGATGGTCATACTTCACAGCTGTGTACACATGTTGGAACAGATATTCATGCTTCACAGCTGTGTACACACGTTGGAACAGATATTCATGCTTCACAGCTGTGTACACACGTTGGAACAGATGGTCATACTTCACAGATGTGTACACATGTTGGAACAGATGGTCTTTACTTCACAGCTGTGTACACATGTTGGAACAGATATTCATGCTTCACAGCTGTGTACACACGTTGGAACAGATGGTCATACTGCACAGCTGTGTACACATGTTGGTAAGAGATGGTAATACTTCACAGCTGTGTATATTGGAGTAGATGGTGATACTTCACAGCGTTTACATTGGAACAGATGGTCATACTTCACAGCTGTGTACATGTATGAAGTGGGGGATATACGGACAAGAATCAAAGGCTATTGTCACACGTGAGATCAGGGTTTATAGTCCGGCTTTACTGGCGTGTACAAGGAAGAGATGAAGGTATATGGACAACATGTACACTTGTACAAATACGTCGAATAAGGTATAGATAGATAGATTGATAGAGAGAGAGAGAGAGAGAGAGAGAGAGAGAGAGAGAGAGAGAGAGCGATCGATCGATAGATAGATAGATAGATAGATAGATATATATATAGATAGATAGATAGATAGATAGATAGATAGATAGATAGATAGATAGATAGATAGATAGATAGATAGATAGATAGATAGAATGGAAAGAGGGAGGGAGGGAGGGAGATAACAGATACGCTCGTCTTCAAGTACCTCGTAATCCATCAGTGTCTGTGGCAATTAAAGAACTTTTTTTCTGGTGACAGTTCAACATTGGGCCCTCTGAGCTCCAGTAGAATACAAGCAGTGGAACCACAATGGGAACATTTAACAGACCAACAAACAGCAAACAACCACTATGAATAACATCTGTTCACGTGCGTGGAACCAAAAATGGGAACATGTACAGACCAACAAACAGTAAACAACCACTGTGAATAACATCTGTTCACGTGCAGTGGAACCACAAATGGGAACATGTACAGACCAACAAACAGCAAACAACCACTGTGAATAACATCTGTTCACGTGCAGTGGAACCACAATGGGAACATGTACAGACCAACAAACAGCAAACAACCACTGTGAATAACATCTGTTCACGTGCAGTGGAACCACAATGGGAACATGTACAGACCAACAAACAGCAAACAACCACTGTGAATAACATCTGTTCACGCGCGTAATGCCGCTGTCTACTATTTCCAGCCCAGACAGAGTGACAAACATTTGCATGATTTTTCGGCAGAGAAGTACAAACACTATTCCAAGACGGGGTTTAATTAATGTAATATTTTGTACGAGGAAAATATGTTTGGATCTGGTAGTGAAGTATGTATACTTCACCCTGTGTTTAGTATTGAAGGCACCATACTATGTGTGTAGTATTGAAGGCACCATACTATGTGTGTAGTATTAAAGGCACCATACTATGTGTCTATGTATTGAAGGCACAATACTATGTGTCTAGTATTGAAGGCACCATATCATGTGTGGAGTATTGAAGGCACAATACTATGCATGTAGTATTGAAGGCACCATATCATGTGTGTAGTATTGAAGGCAGCATATTATGTGTGTAGTATTGAAGGCACCATACTATGTGTGTAGTATTGAAGGCACAATACTATGTGTGTATTATTGAAGGCACCATACTATGTGTGTAGTATGAAGGCACCATACTATGTGTGTAGTATTGAAGGCACCTTACTATGTGTGTAGAATTGAAGGTACCATATCATGTGTGGAGTATTGAAGGCAAATACTCTGTGTCTAGTATTGAAGGCACCATACTATGTGTGTAGTATTGAAGGCACCATATTATGTGTGTGTAATGAGGGCACCATACTATGTGTCTAGTATGAAGGCACATAACTATGTGACTAGTACTGAAGGCACCTTACTATGTGTCTAGTATTGAAGGCACCGTACTATGTGTCTACTTTTGAAGGCACAATACTATGTGTCTAGTATTGAAGCACCGTACTATGTGTCTAATATTGAAGGCACTATACAGGTGTGTAGTATTGAAGGCACCGTACTATGTGTGTAGTATTGAAGGCACAATACTTTGTGTGTAGTTTTGAAGGCACAATACTGTGTGTCTAGTATGAAGGCACCATACTATGTGTCTAGTACTGAAGGCATGCTGGCAACTTCCAAGACTCTTGGTCTGTTGTGGCGCAGTGGCGGCTTCACCTGTGACACCTTCAAATCCCTCTCAAATTCCATCTCCGAGGGTTGTGGTGTCACTGGATCAGCTGTCTTGTCCATCTCCGAGGATTGTGGTGTCACTGGATCAGCGGTCTTGTCCACCTCCAAGGGTTCTGGTGTCAGGATCAGCTGTTTTTGTCCATCTCCAAGGGTTGTGGTGTCACTGGATCAGCTGTCATGTCCATCTCCGAGGGTTGTGGTGTAAGGATCAGCTGTCTTGTCCATCTCCAAGGGTTGTGGTGTCACTGGATCAGCTGTCTTGTCCATCTCCAAGGGTTGTGGTGTCACTAGATCAGCTCTCTTATCCATATCCCAGGGTTGTGGTGTCACTGGATCAGCTGTCTTGTCCATCTCCAAGGGTTGTGGTGTCAGGATCAGCTGTCTTGTCCATCTCCAAGGGTTGTGGTGTCACTGGATCAGCTGTCTTCCCATCTCCAAGGGTTGTGGTGTCACAGGATCAGCTGTCTTGTCCATCTCCAAGGGTTGTGGTGTCAAGGATCAGCTGTCTTGTCCATCTCCGAGGGTTGTGATGTCACTGGATCAGCTGTCTGTCCATCTCTAGGGTTGTGGTGTTTAGGATCAGCTGTCTTGTCCATCTCCAAGGGTTGGGTGTCACTGGACCAACTGTCTTGTCCATCTCCAAGGGTTGTGGTGTCACAGGATCAGCTGTCTTGTCCATCTCCAAGGATTGTAGTGTCACTGGATCAGCTGTCTTGTCCATCTCAGGGTTGCGGTGTCACTGAAATCAGCTGTCTTGTCCATCTCCAAGGGTTGTGGTGTCACTGGATCAGCTGTCTTGTCCATCTCCCAGGGTTGTGGTGTCACTGCATCAGCTGTCTTGTCATCTCCAAGGGTTGTGGTGTCACAGGATCATCTGTCTTCTTCATCTCCAAAGGGTTGTGGTGTCACTGGATCAGCTGTCTTGTCCATCTCCAAGGGTTGTGGTGTCACTGGATCAGCTGTCTTGTCATCTCCAAGGGGTTGTGGTGTCACTGGATCAGCTGTCTTGTCCATCTCCAAATTTGGGTGGTGGTCACTGGATCAGCTGTCTTGTCCATCTCCAGGGTTGTGGTGTCATAAGTACTCAGCTGTCTTGTCATCTCCCAAGGTTTGGTGTCACTGGACAACTGTCTTGTCCATCTCCAGGGTTGGGTGTCACTGATCAGCTGTCTTGTCCATCTCCGATGTGGTCAGGATAGCTGTCTTGTCTTTCCAGGGTTGTTCATGGTCGCTGTCGGTCAAGGTTTGTCCACCGATGGTTGTGTGTCACTGAGGGTTGTGTGTCCTGGTCAGGGTTTGCGTTCCAAGGGATTGGTTGTAACGTCAGGTTTGTCTCCCAGGTCGGTGTCTGTCCATCAGGTTTGGTCGATCAGGGTTGTGTGTCATTCAGGTTGTTGTCTTCAAGGGTCTCTTGTCTCTGACAGCTTTTGTCTCTCAGGGTTTTCTGTCCATCACGGGTTGTCGTTCAGGATCGTGTCTTCATCCTGGTTTGGTGCGTGTCACTGCGTTCTAGGGTTTGCTCTCCGGGTTGGTTCCTGTATTCCTCTCCAAGGGTGTGGTGTCACTGGTCAGCTGTCTTGTCCATCTCCAAGGGTTGTGGTGTCATGGATCAGCTGTCTTGTCCATCTCCAAGGGTTAGGTCACAGATCAGCTGTCTTGTCCATCTCCCAGGGTTTGGTGACACTGGATCGCTGTCTTGTCCATCTCCGGGTTGTGGTGTAACAGGATCTGTCTTGTCCATCCAGGGGTTGGCCTCACAGTCAGCTGTCTGTCCATCTCCAAGGGAGGGTGTATGATCAGTTCTTGCCATTCCAGTTGGGTTGTCGTGATCGCTGTCTTGTCCATTCCAAGGGTTGGGTCTGGACAGCTGTTTTTTCCATCTGAGGTTTGGATGTCACTGTCAGCTGCCTTGTGTCTCCAATGGTGTGTCATCTCCCGGTCGGGGTCCATCTCAGGGTTGTGGTGTAGTGCACTGTCTGTCCATCTCCAAGGGTTGTGGTGACTGGATCAGCTGTCTTGTCCATCTCCGAGGGTGGTGTACGGGATCAGCTCTCTTGTTCATCTCCGGGGGTTGTGGTGTCACGGGATCAGCTGTTTTTTCCCACCCCAAAAGGGTTTGGGGTGTCACTGGATACTGTCTTGTCCATCCCCAAAAGGGTTGTGGTGTACAGGATCAGCTGTCTTGTCAATCTCCAAGGGTTGTGGGCACTGGTCATCTGTTTTTGCCATCTCTGAGGGTTGTGGTGAAATGAATCACTGTCTTGTCCATCTCCGGCTTTTGTGGGTCACGGGATCAGCGTTTGCCCACCCCGGTTTTGGGGTGCACTGTCTCGCTGTTTTGTCAACTCCAAGGTTGTGGTGCCGGATCAGCTGTCTTGCCCATCCCCAAAGGTTTTGTAGTGTCCTGGATCAGTGTCTTTCCCCCTGAGGGTTGTGCGTCATGGATCGCTGTCTTGTCCACCCCAAAGGGGGTTGTGGTGTATGAATCAGCTGTTTTGTCCTCTCCAAGGTTGTGGTGTACTGGACCTGCTTGTCCATCTCCAAAATGTTGTGCTGCATGGTTCAGCTGTCTGTTTGTCCACCGGACTGTGTGTTCTGCTTCCGTACCCCCCCTCCCTCCTCCCTCCCCCTTACCCCTGCCCCCCTCCCCCTCCTTTTCTTCTCTCCTCTCTCTCTCTCTCTCTCCCCTTCTCCTGTTCTCTTTTTCTGTCTCTCTCTGTCGCTGTCGTTGTCTGCTGTTGTCTCTTCTGTCTGTCTGTTGTCTGCCTGTCTGCTGCCTGTCTGTTGTCTCTTGTTTTTGTTCTTCTCTCTCTCTCTGTTCTTTCTCTCTCTCTCTCTCTCTCTTCTCTCTCTCTTTTCCCCTTTCTCTCTGATTCCTCCCTGTCCATAAGGGATCTCCCTCCCTTTCATTTTCCCCTTCCACTTCCCTAAACTGTCGCCAAACCGTTTTTACATGACCATCTACCCCCCCTTTCCCAACCCAGCCCCATGGTCATGACCCACCCAAAACCCTTTGCCGTATATCACACCCGCCAATACCCCCTTAGCCGATATACACCCGACCCAAACCCTTAGCCATTTTCAACCGCCAATACCCCCTACCGATTATCCACCCGACCAATACCCCCTAGCCCTATATCACACCCGACCAATTCCTCTGCGATATCACACCGACCAATACCTTTTAGCGTAAACCAAGAAAGAATGGTTCCTTTTTAAAACAAAAGGTAAAATGTATTCTTTTGGTGGAATGTTCAGGCGACCACTTCATCAATGCAATGCTAAAATTGTGTGGTTCGGTCTGCAGGTCTACTGCTGGAGAAATTAGGGAAACGAAAAACTGGAGAAATGAACAGGGTATGACATGTGTTAGTTCGCGCTTTGACCCAGCTTTTTAAAAGTCCCTTTTGGGACTAAAGAACGGGCCCCCTTTGGGAGTTGTAACAGGGTAACAGAGTGGAATGGGCCGTCGAGGTTTTTACAACCACACACACCAAACACACACACACCCCCCCCCACAACACACCACACACACACACACACCACCACGCCGCCGCGCGCGCGCACACCACACACATACACACCTTTCAGAGAGAGAAAAGAGGGAGGGGGAAGGGGAGAGGAAAGGAGGAGAGACCAGGCATGTTTTTCAACGTCTTCAACCGTAACACTGACAAGATCAATACCATACTCTTTTTTTGAACATTTATATCCAGGGCCATTGCAATCAATAAAGTGCCATGCAGAAAAAACCCGTCTGAATGATTCCTCAAATGAAATCAAAGTGGAAGATAAAGGAAAGGGGAGGGAAACAACGAGGTACATTTTGGGACTCAATGTGGGCACTTTTAAAAAGGCACATAACTTTGTATCAATGCTACACAGGAATTTTTCTCAGCGCTATGCAGACAGGAGAAACAGAACGGCAAGTTTAACCCCCGCCCCATAAGGGAAGTTCCAAGCGTGCAAAAATTTCCTTTCATCCCACACTTGTTCAGAAATTTAAATACACGTGGGATGAGAGGGTTTTGCAAGATTCACTGCCCTGTGTACATATGACAACGGATTTTTAGGCAAGATTCCGCTGTGTACTCATGTGAGTGAGGGGGTTTATAGACAACATTCACGTGTGTTACCGTGTGAATGGCAAATTTACAGACAAATTCCGTGTGTACTCATGTGAGAGGGGATTTTTTCGTTTAGATTCACAGCGTGTACTCATGTGAATTAAATTATTTAAAGACAAATTAAGCGTGTATACTTGTGAGATGAAGAGTTACGACAAGATTACAGCTGTGTACACATGTGGGAGGGATTTCGTTTAAAAATTTACAGCTGTATAAATGTTAATACGGGATTTATAGACAAGTTCACAGCTGTGCATAAGGGGAGGGGATTTTTAGACAAAATTCACGCCGTCCGTGTGAGTGAGGGTTTTTTTGACAAGATTTAGCCGGTACACGTGTGAGTGAGGGATTTTAAAACAAGATTTACTGCCGTGTACACGTGTGAATGAGGGGTTTAAGACAAGATTTTACTGCCGTGTACACGTGTGAGATGAGGGGTTTATAGACAAAATTCATGCCCTGTTTCAGTGTGGATGAGGGGTTATGACAAGATTCTGCCGTGTCCGTGTGAGTTGAGGGGTTTATAGACAAGATTCACTGCCGTGTACACGTGTGAGATGGGGGTTTCAGACATGTTTCACTGCGGTACACTTTTAGATGAGGGATTTATGAACAACTTCAATTTTGCGAATGTGGGGGGGAAAGGGGAATTTTTGAGGAGTTCAAACCCTTGTGCTTGTAAAGGAACTAAACAAGCCCAAAATTATGTTTTAGGGACGAGCGATTTGGGGCAAGTTCCCGCTGTTACTTGTTGGATGGGTATTTGGGAAACATAAAGGTGGTTTGAATGCGGGGACAGGGAATTTTGGCAAGCTTTGCAGGTGGTGCATGTTGGATGGTGTAATGGGTAAACTTCACAGGTGGATAAAACTGGCGGGAAAAATTTGGGCAAGCTTTTGCAGGGTGGCTGTTGGATGGGGGTTATACTGACAGGTTCTTAGATGTTATATTTGGTTAGGGGTTTTGACACGCTTCAAAAGTGTATAGTTGGTTGGGGTAAGGGGGCAAGCTCTAAGCTGTATACTACTGGGTGCCTGCATTTGAAAAGGCTTTCCTGGTGAACGGTGGGGGCAGGCGTAGGACAAACGTCAAAACTGGGTGAATAGGGGATGTGGTTTTGGAAAAAGCTTCTACCTTGGGACATATTGGACGGGGGGTATGAAAAAATGAACATAGATGCGAGTTGGCAAGCTTCTCAACCGTTTACATAGGGACAGGGGTGTAGGAAGTGTACATTGGGTTAGGTTATGGACAAGCTTCAACGTGTACACTTTTGGGGGGGGGTATGGAGGAGCACAGTTGGTGCAGGAAATGAAAAACTTCAGACTTTGAAAACCGTTGGATGCAGAAAAAGGACCCAACCCCAAAGCGGTGTATATTCTGAATGGGGGTATGTTGGCAAGCGTATGGTGTTGGTGAGGGGTATTTGGCAAATTCCCAAGTGTATACATAGATACGTGATTGTTCGTTTTCATTGCCCAAAATGTTATTTTTTTGCCCTGCAGAAGACCCCAAAAGGTCAAAAAAAGGCACGAACTTCTCCATCGGAATCAAAAAATTTTTCTTTTTTAAAGGGGTGTGGCATGTTGGGGA
>JAMYXO010006616.1:0-13329 GCA_033310375.1 Conus canariensis | reverse complement strand
AGTATACATAATGGACTTTTATACTGGTGAAAAAAAAATCTTTTAAACCTTTGCTTACAGGTATTGATTAGCAGCTGTTGGCGCAGTTTCTTCAAACTTCATGGGTAGACACACCATAACGAGTGAATGGAGAATCGCCTGACACCCCAAGCAGGCAGACATGCCGGGCTATGCTCTACCATGCTTCAACGCAGTTTTAAGCCGGCCATCTTCTTGTCGTTTTTACCCTCAGCTCTGAAAAACAGCATGGCGTGGACACGGTGTCGACCAGCGACCTTCAAGAGCATTGTTCTCCTCTTGGTCGGCGGGATTATAACTTGTCACGGGCAGACAGTCAGCGAAAGGAGAGCTTTCCCCTCCCCACAAAATGTCGCCAAGGGGAGACCAATTTTCACGATACCCACAGACAGCACTTGCGGAGTTCCAAGACGAAGCGCGTACTGCCAAAGCGCCGCCAATTCGTCGGCTGACCATTGTATTCAGAGCTTTTGCCAGCAGACGTGTGCACAGGACAGAACTGCCTTGCCCCGTCCTGTCAACTTGCTGATCGCCAGCAGCCCAGGCTATTCCGAGTGTGTGGGCTCCGACACGATCAACGTGCGGCCAGGTTCAGCAGCCGGTCAGTACTCCACGACCCTCACGGCATCGGGAAAGAACTGTTACCTGGCGCCCAGCCAGGCCCCGTCAGCTGGGGTCAGCGGATCATTCACCATCACTGTCTGGACCTGGATCGACCAAGAGAAACAGGGGTAAGTGTGGGACCGACAGATCCCCTTTGATGCCGTGAGAATGCTTTAGTTAAGATTGTCATGTTTGGAAATAGCTGCTCTGGAATTTTAGTGCGCAACTCATTCTGTTTGTTCGGTGGTTCGGGACAGTATTTCTCTTGGTCCTAACCGCATCTTCGGTCTATCTTTTTCCGTTCTTTCAGTCACTGTGGCCAAAAGTTCAGCACATTCTCTCCCGGTACCCTGTAAGGAACGCATTATGATCTTCTCATTCCTTGAGTGTGGAAACACTTCGATAGATCTAAACTGAGACATGGACAATATGCATGCGCACACGTGCATTTTTCGAGCAGAGCGCAAACAATAATTGTCATTGAGCACACAATAAATCACCAATAATCACGGGGATATTTAAAAAATTTATTTTTTTTGTATTGAAGACTGAGAAAGGTAGTTGGGTGGGGTGAGAGCTGTGAAATATGACCTTCCAGCACAGAACAGTCACCGACCTGGTATGTCGCCGACATGTTCCACTATTATGTTGTCTTCCCTCTTCGCACCGTTGCCGGTGCAACAGGCAGTAAATGCTACCCTGTGAAAAAACGCCCACAAGGGAAGTTATTGAGTGGGTTTTAGAAGAGAGGGCCTCCATTCAGTCTCAGTGGAATGGCAGAATAACAGTTCAGCGACAGGGCAGAATGGCCACATTGATGATGATTGATATGGTGAATGTTAGTAACCCTGTGGAATGACAAGATAGCAGGTTAATGACAAAGCATGAGCACAGCAGATTATGAGATGGCAACATAGTAGGTCAGTCACATGGTTGGAAGCCACCCTAACAAGTCAGTCACCTGGCAGGATGGCGGCATTGCTAGTCAGTAAAGATGGTGGGATGGTGACTTGATGAGTCTCCGACATATTAAGGTATGACATAATATGAATGGTGACATTGTAAGCGGCAGATTTTGCTCCTTGATGACACACTGATGCCCAGGGATGGTGACACATTGTGACATTGTGCTGTGTGACAGTATGCCACAGTAAGATGGTGACACATTGTGACATTGTGCTGTGTGACAAAATGCCATCGTGGAATGGTGACACATTGTGACATTGTGCTGTGTGACAATATGCCATAGTAGGATGGTGACACATTGTGACATTGTGCTGTGTGACAATATGCCATAGTAGGATGGTGACACATTGTGACATTGTGCTTTGTGACAATATGCCATAGTAGGATGGTGACACATTGTGACATTGTGCTGTGTGACAAAACAACACAGTGGGATGGTGACATAGTGACATTGTGCTACATGACAAAACGAGATAGTAGGATGGTGAAGTAGTGACATTGTGCTGTGTGACAAAACGAGATAATGGGATGGTGACATAGTGACATTGTGCTGTGACAAAATGACATAGTGGGATGGTGAAATAGTGACATTGTGCTGTGTGACAAAACGAGATAATGGGATGGTGACATAGTGACATTGTGCTGTGACAAAATGACATAGTGGGATGGTGAAATAGTGACATTGTGCTGTGTGACAAAACGAGATATGGGATGGTGACATAGTGACATTGTGCTGTGACAAAATGACATAGTGGGATGATGACATAGTGACATTGTGCTGTGACAAAATGACATAGTGGGATGGTGACATAGTGACATTGTGCTGTGTGACAAAATGACATAGTGGGATGATGACATAGTGACATTGTGCTGTGTGACAAAATGACATAGTGGGATGGTGACATAGTGACATTGTGCTGTGTGACAAAATGACATAGTGGGATGGTGACATAGTGACATTGTGCTGTGTGACAAAATGACATAGTGGGATGGTGACATAGTGACATTGTGCTGTGTGACAAAATGACATAGTGGGATGGTGACATAGTGACATTGTGCTGTGACAAAATGACAGTGAGATGGTGACATAGTGACATTGTGCTGTGTGACAAAATGACATAGTGGGATGGTGACATAGTGACATTGTGCTGTGACAAAATGACATAGTGGGATGATGACATAGTGACATTGTGCTGTGACAAAATGACATAGTGGGATGGTGACATAGTGACATTGTGCTGTGACAAAATGACATAGTGGGATGGTGACATAGTGACATTGTGCTGTGTGACAAAATGACAGTCGGATGGTGACATAGTGACATTGTGCTGTGACAAAATGACATAGTGGGATGGTGACATAGTGACATTGTGCTGTGACAAAACGACAGTGTGATGGTGACGTAGTGACATTGTGCTGTGACAAAATGACAGTGGGATGGTGACATAGGACAATGTGCTATGTGACATAATGACATAGTGGGATGGTGACATTGTGTTATGTGACAGAATGACATAGTGGGATGGTGACATTGTGTTATGTGACAGAATGACACAGTGGGATGGTGACATTGTGTTATGTGACAGAATGACATAGTGGGATGGTGACATGGTGATGCAGTGGGATGGTGACACGTGAGATGTGAGATAGCAGCTTAGTTTAATCATGACATAGTGACCTAGTAGGATGGTGACAGAGTGATACAGCGGGATGTGAAGTAGCGATGTAGTGGATGGTAACATGGTGATAGAGTTGAATGGTGACAAAGTAATGTTGTGAGGTTATGAAATGAGACAAAAGTGGGATGCTGACATAATGATGTTGGGGAATAGAGACAAAGTGATGTAGTACATAGTACATACAGTGATCTCGTAATCTTGGTGATCGTGGGGTTGCGGGTTCGAATCTCTGCCAGGGCGTTTCGGTACAGGAGGTTTTTTCCCTCGGAGTTAACATTGGTTCTGACTTCATTTCCCATACAGTCCTTCGAATGAGACTATAAACTGAGGTTCCATGTGTGAACGCACGCATAATATCTTGCACATACGTAAAATCCCATCACCAACTTTCGGAAGAGTAGGCCAGTTTGGCCGTTGGTATGGATGACACGTTACACATAGCATGCACCCTGCGTGAGAAATGGAAAGAATGAAGGAAGTAAGGAAATTGAATGAACATTATTGAACGATATTGACTGGATGACACGAGAAACGACTGAATGAAGTGCCAGCTGGTAGCTCTTCAGTCGGCACTACCCAGGTAGGCAGCCTGTTGTGTAAACGAGTGTGGATTGTAAAGTGCTTAGAGCTTGGTCTGTAGCCGAGAATAGGCGCTATACGAGTATTCATTATTATTATTAGTAGTAGTAGTAGGATAGTGACCAAGTGGGATGAAAACATAGTGACTTAGGGGGATTGTGACATGATGACATAATGGGATGGTGACACAGTGGTATAGTAGGATGGTGTCATAGTGGTGTAGTTGGATAATGACATAGTGGCATAGTGGGATGGTGTCAAAACGATGTTGGGATGGTGACATTGTGTTGTTGTAGCAATGTAGTGGGATGATGACATAGTCACATAGTTGTGTGGTGACATTGTGTTGTTGTAGGATGGCGACAGAGTGTCATAGCGGGATGTGATGTAGCAATGCAGTGGGATGATGACATAGTCACACAGTAGTGTGGTGACGTTGACATTGGGATCAAGTGAGCAACATAATGGGGTGATGACCTAGACATCAGTGTCTGTGATCAGTGGGATTGTGATCATGATATCACATGCCTGAGAACCATTCTGAAAATAAGAAACATTGAGAGAATCTCCAACCAAGACCTGTGGCAGAGAACTGATCAGAAGCTTATCGTCCAGCAGACAGCCAAGAATGGAGATGGACTGGCCACACATTGTGGAAACCTGCTGCCAACAAAGACAGCCAAGAATGGAGATGGACTGGCCACACATTGTGGAAACCTGCTGCCAACAAAGACAGCCAAGAATG
The DNA here is from genome assembly GCA_033310375.1 of Conus canariensis. Classification (NCBI taxonomy): domain Eukaryota; kingdom Metazoa; phylum Mollusca; class Gastropoda; order Neogastropoda; family Conidae; genus Conus; species Conus canariensis. Next base: position 8,739 of record JAMYXO010006616.1, on the reverse strand, counting down.
GAGATGGACTGGCCACACATTGTGGAAACCTGCTGCCAACAGAACAAGCAAAACTTTAAACTGGAACCCAGTGCACGCACAAGGCTGGCAGTCTCCCCCTCCCCCCACCCCCCTCCTTCCCTTCTCCCTCTCTCTCTCTTCCGAATGGCATGGCTGGGATTGTGTGAAGAGAAGATGAAAAGTACAGAGACAGTCTTCTTTATTTTCTGTCCGATCTTCTGTGCCACCTCAGTGGCACTGCACCCACACCCTGTCCCCCACCCAGCCTGGCCTTCGCAGCCCAGACACCAATCCACAGGGAGAAGTCAATGTCAAGTCGTCAAGAGGCAACCCACCGAAGGAGAATCAGTGACGCCTGTTCTGATCCAGCAAACGCAGGACACCATCAGCTAAGCTGCCTACTGTCTACAATAATTACTTAATCGTGGAGCCGGTATGAGCTAGCTCTCCTTCCAGAGGGCGCCACCACGTCCGTCCAATGACAGCCCAGCACAGGGACAATGTGGGAAAACCTGAAGAAGTTCATACAGTCAGATGGAGCTCTGCAGCTGAGGCCCTGTGTTCTGCTGGGAATTCTCATGTGTAAGTCAAGTCAGACAGTGACATGCCAGAATGGCAGCCTAGCAAGTCACAAACATAGCAGGATGGCAGCATAGCAGGTCACGGAATATCAGGTTGGCAGCATAGCAAGTCACAAACATAGCAGGATGGCAGCATAGCAGGTCACGGACATAGCAGGTTGGCAACATAGCAAGTCACGGAATATCAGGTTGGCAGCATAGCAAGTCACGGACATAGCAGGTTGGCAGCATAGCAAGTCATGGACATAGCAGGTTGGCAGCATAGCAAGTCACGGACATAGCAGGTTGGCAGCATAGCAAGTCACGGACATAGCAGGATGGCAGCATAGCAAGTCACAGACATAGCAGGATGGCAGCATAGCAAGTCACAGACATAGCAGGATGGCAGCATAGCAAGTCACAGACATAGCAGGATGGCAACATAGCAACAAATAGACATAGCAGGATGGAAGCGTAGCAAGTCACAGACATAGCAGGATGGCAGCACAGCAAGTCACAGACATAGCAGGATGGCAGCATAGCAAGTCACGGACATAGCAGGATGGCAGCATAGCAAGTCACAGACATAGCAGGATGGCAGCATAGCAAGTCACAGACATAGCAGGATGGCAGCACAGCAAGTCACAGACATAGCAGGATGGCAGCATAGCAAGTCACGGACATAGCAGGATGGCAGCATAGCAAGTCACAGACATATCAGGATGGCAGCATAGCAAGTCACAGACATAGCAGGATGGCAGCATAGCAAGTCACGGACATAGCAGGATGGCAGCATAGCAAGTCACGGACATAGCAGGATGGCAACATAGCAACTATAGACATATCAGGATGGCAGCGTAGCAAGTCACAGACATAGCAGGATGGCAGCATAGCAAGTCACAGACATAGCAGGATGGCAACATAGCAACTAATAGACATAGCAGGATGGCAACGTAGCAAGTCACAGACATAGCAGGATGGCAGCATAGCAAGTCACAGACATAGCAGGATGGCAGCATAGCAAGTCACAGACATAGCAGGATGGCAGCATAGCAAGTCACAGACATAGCAGGATGGCAGCATAGCAAGTCACAGACATAGCAGGATGGCAACATAGCAACTAATAGACATAGCAGGATGGCAGCATAGCATGTCACAGACATAGCAGGATGGCAGCATAGCAAGTCACGGACATTGCAGGATGGCAGCATAGCAAGTCACAGACATAGCAGGATGGCAGCATAGCAAGTCAGGACATTGCAGGATGGCAGCATAGCAAGTCACGGACATAGCAGGATGGCAATGGAGTGGGCTATGGCCACATAGAAACTTGGTGACATGGCAGGATGGGTCAACAATAATATTGCAGGATGATGTGTGATGTACTGTGTCAGTCACAACTCAGTGACATGGCAGGATGGGTCAACAATAATACTGCAGGATGATGTGTGATGTACTCTGTCAGTCACAACTCAGTGACATGGCAGGATGGGTCAACAATAACACTGCTGGATGTTGTGTGATGTGCTGTGTCTGTCACAACTCAGTGACATGGCAGGATGGGTCAACAATAATACTGCTGGATAATGTGTGATGTGCTGTGTCGGTCACAACTCAGTGACATGGCAGGATGGGTCAATAATAATACTGCAGGATGATGTGTGATGTGCTGTGTCGGTCACAACTCAGTGACATGGCAGGATGGGTCAACAATAATACTGCAGGATAATGTGTGATGTACTGTGCCAGTCACATACTGGAATGACAAAAAAGAAAGTCAGCAACTAAGCTAAATGATGATATATCAAGCAGATGACATGGGAGGGGGGGGGGGGGGGGGTAGCAAATTAGAACACAGCGATGAAGGGAAGGTATCAGGTCATCAGATTGGTGGGGACAGCAGCACAGCAGATTTGTGACAGAGTGGATTTGGCAACACGGCAAGTCATGACTTAGTGAGACTGGTAAACATAACAAGTTGGGGGTATAGCGGGACAGTGATGTAGTAAGTCAGCGAGGTAGCAAGCTACATAGCAGTTCAGCGGCATAAGGGGCTGGTGACACTCTATGTCAGTGACCGAAGAGGCTGGGAACGCATCACGATGGGGGGGACAAAGCAGAACGATGACATTGTGGGCTTGTACTTGTAGGGGGGTTAGCTGTCTGTTTCTCTTTGGTGTCTTTCTCTACCTCTTTACAGCTCTGTTTCTGTTTCTCTGTCTGTTTCTACGTCTGTGTCTGTCTCAATTTCTCTCTCTTTCTCTCTGTGTCTCTGTCTGTCTGTCTGTCTGTCTGTCTCTCTCTCTCTCTCGTTCGTCTCAGTTTCTCTCTCTTTCTCTTTTCTTCATTTTCTAGTTACATGTGTTGGTATTGTTCAACTGTTTTCTGTGTGTACGCTTCCTTTTGACTCGCATTTCTATTGTTGGCAGAGTATGGCAACACTAATGGAAATTGCGCATGCACTCCCGTGGCAATAAGGGTTGTTTAACTATTGTCAATAAAGCATTGTCATTGTCTGTCTCTGTCTCTCTCTCACTTTGTCTCTCTGTCTCAGTTTCTCTCTCTCTCTCTGTGTCTGTCTCTTAATTAATTAACCCTCATTCCGCATGCTTCTGCATTTATTGCCTTGTCTTATTCTGCATTGTTGACCCTACTCAGGGCAAGGACTGGATGTGAAAAAGCATAACTGTGCTTAGCTATTATCCTTGTAAATGAAGAATTTAATCATTTTCAAATCTCTCTCTCTCTCTCTCTCTCTTCTCTCTCTCTCTCTCCTCTCTCTCCTCTCTCTCTCTCGGCCTTAGAGTGTCTTTGTATCTCCATTTTTGGCTGTGCCTCACGTTGTCACTCTGTCTGCCTGTTGTCACTCTTCTTCCCACAGCCTTTCTCCTCCCATACTGCCCCCTCCCCCTCACTTCTCTTCTTCTACTTCTCCCTCTCTCTCTCTCTCTCTCTCTCTCCTAATTAACCCTCATTTTGCATGCTTCCACATTTATTGCCTCATGTTATTCTGCATCGTTGACCCAACTCTTGGCAAGGACTGGATGTGTAAAAGTATAACTGTGCTCGTCAATAAAACATTTTTGTCATTTTCAATTCTCTCTCTCTCTCTCTCTCTCCTTCTCTCTCTCTCTCTCTCTGCCTTCTTGTTGTTCTCTATCTCCGTTTTTGACTCTGCCTCACGTTTTCACTCTCCTTCCCCCACTGCCCCCTCCCCTCACTTCTCTTTTTCCTCTCTCTGTCTCTCTGTCTCTCTCTGTCTCTCTCTCTGTGTCCTGTGATGCTTTGTAAAATATGCTAAATTTTCTAAATGTTGAATGTAAAAGTCTAGATGACCAGTACTGTTTCTACACACTTTGTTAGTTGCTTCCCTGTTGTCGCTGCATAATGGCGAAATGTTTATTATTCCCCTCATGCCAATAGGATTGTATAGTCAATGGCATTAAACTTTTTTTTCAGTGTCAGTGTTTCTCTCTGTGTCTCTCTCTCTGTGTAAATCATAGTGTCAGATGACTGACTTTGCAGGACACTTTTGGAGAAGAGCACCAGCTCTGGAGGAAGTCTGTTACGAGTGGAGGTTGGTCCTGATGGGGTCAATGTGACCTTTGCCTCTCTGACCGTCCCACAGACGGCCATTCTCACCCATCCTATTGGCCAGCGGAACTGGACACATCTTGCAGTGCAGGTCTGTATGCATGTGTACATGTGTGTGTGTGTGTGTGTGTGTGTGTGTGTGTGTAGTGTAGTGTGTGTGTGTGTGTGTAGTGTGTGTGTAGTGTGTCACTGTGTGTGTGTAGTGTGTCACTGTGTGTGTGTGTGGTGTGTGTGAAGAAAGGTTAATCTGATAACAAACGAGATTGAATCAGTGTGTGTGTATGTGTGTGTGTGTGTGTGTGTGTGTGTGTGTGTGTGTGTGTGTGTGTGTGTGTGTGTGCGCATGTGTGTGTGTGTGTTTGTGTGCGTGTGTGTGTGTATAAAGAAAAGGTTAATCTGATAACAAATTGGTTTGAATCAGTGTGTGTGTGTGTGTGTGTGTGTGTGTGTGTGTGTGTGGTGTGGTGGCAGAAAGAGGGGGGGGGGGGGGGGGAGTATGTGTGATAGAATCAATTTGTATGTTTTAGAGAGAGAGAAAGAGAGACAGAGTAAGTATTTGTGTGTGTACATAAAACCTAGACTCGAGCAAGAAATCCCATACACAAGTTATACAGAAATGTCAGAGGTGTGTGATAATGGAAGAAAGAGGTACATGATTGTAGTTATTTCTGTTTGTGTTCACAGTATTCACATTTATCCACCCGCTTCAGATGTATGAAGCAGGAAGGAAAATAAGTGAAGAAATCATTTCATGGCCCAAGCGCACATATACACAGACACAGACACAGACATACACGCACACCTACACAGATACACACACAGAGACACAGACAGACAGACATACAGACAGACAGACAGACACACACACACATAGATACAGACACACACACACAGACACACACACAGACACAACACAACACAAACAACAACACAACACAACACAACACAACACACACACACACACACACCACACACACACACACGCATGCATGCATGCATGCATGCATGCCTTTTCACAACGCACACATGCACACTCACCCATATACAAGTGAATCATAATAGAAACTACGTATAACTGTCAAGGTAAAGAACCATGTGAAGTGTGTGGCTTCAAGACCTTCCTCCACGTTACGGTCACAATTAACAGATTGGTTCCTTCGCAGTGTTATGGATTATGTCGATAGAAATCTGTCAGCTGAAAAAAAAACACCCTAAACAAAAACTACTCTGATGAAAATTGAAATATTCAGCCTATTCCTTGCAGGTTTGATCAACAGGCTACTACTTTTCGCTTTTTGCTGATCCTAGCATGTCCAAACACAAAAATACATAAATGAAAACAAAATCTCTAAGGTGAGTGTGGAAAGGGGGGAAGATCAACACCTATTCATATTTATGGAAGTCATGGGAAAAAATGTATTCCTGACACTCATGATAATGAATTTCCATGTTGATTTATACAGCACATTGAGCTGAATTGGTCTGGAAGGACATGCACAACACCAAAAAGGGCCACTTGATCGCCATGGATATCTCAAAACTGCCCAACTGTTTATGATCTGAATAGTCATCAGATCACACATGAATATATTTTTTGTGTTACTGATATAATAAAGGAGGAGAAGACTTACACAGCACAGCCAACTGAATGCAGGATTTTTGAAGCGGTTGATTGTATACAGTAAATACTGACATGACGCAGTTGACTATGTGTCTAATAGATATGTTACCACACAAAAGCTCTGAAATTTAACATGCACCTAATTTTATCAATGTTGATTGTAGCTATGAAAAAGTTCACATTGTGTTTATACACACACAACATACGAAGGACACATGCACATACACACACATACATGCATTCAACACACACACACACACACACACACACACACACACACACACACACACACACACAGAGTGTCAGACAGACAGACAGACAGACACGGAGAGACAAACACACTCAGACACAGACACACACACAGACACACACAGACACACACACAACACACACACACACACACACACACACACACACACACACAGAGTGTCAGACAGACAGACAGACAGACACAGAGAGACAAACACACACACACACACACACACACACACACACACACAACACACCACACACACACACACACACACACACACACACACACACACACACACACTCACATACCACACACGCACGCTCATACTTGAAAATATTCATCTGCAAATGCATGTGTTTCATACCCATATGTGCTGGCACACATACACTAGTGAGAGTGAAGTAAGTGGAAGAAAGAGAAGGAAATGCATGCATACATCATCTTTTTCACTTTTTTTTTCTTTCTTCTTTTCTTTCTTTCTTTTTTTTTGTTGCTGTTTCATTTTCTGTGCTACATCAGTGGCATTCCCCCCCCCCCCCCCCCCCCATGCCTCTCAGTCTGGCTCTGTGCACAGCCACACCTCACTGTGGATGGCTCGATGAAAAGCAAAAACAAATACACTGCTTACCCAGTAGATCATCAGGAAAAATAAAAAAGTGGATTTGACTTGACCTGACACTCATAAGATCAAATCGTTTTGGGTTCTTTTCTGCTTTTTTTTTTTTTTTTTTTTGCAGATGAAGAGGACAATGTGAAGCAAAAAATGAAGAGGTGGATTTCGGCCTTAGGAAAAAAAAAAAAAAGGAAAAAAAAAAAAAAAAGAGGTCACCGCCTTAGGTGCTCCATTGATCCGATGACTGATGCCACAAAAAAAAAAAAAAAAAAAAAAAATTGTTGGATGTATATGACATGTGGACTGTGATAGAATTAGATTGGTCATATGGTTCACAGAATTTGGATCTGGGTTCAGCTGTGGGATTTTTTTATTTTGACGTACTGCTGGGTTCAGCTATGGGAGTTTGATTTTGACATACTGCTGATTTTGAGTTGCTTACTGCTGTGACACTGTCTTTGTCAGTTGTGTGGGCAGCTGACAATGTGACTTCACAGCCACACACTCTCTTACACAGATGCACACACAGACACACACACACACACCATACATACACACATACACACATGCACACACACACTGTCAAACACATTTACACACACATGCGCGCACACACACACACACACACGCAGACTCACACCACGCACACACGCATGCATGCACGCACGCACGCAGCACACATGCATGCATGCACGCACGCACGCACGCACACACACACACACACACACACACACACACACACACACACACACACACACACACACACATATATATTTCCAAGTTATGTCTATAGACCTTGGAATGTTCTTGTGACACTGAAAGTCTGAATCTCACTCTCTCTCCCTCTCTGTTCCTCTCTATCTCTTTCTCTCTCTCTCTCTCTCTTCTCTCTCTCTCACACACACACACACACACACACACACACACACACACACACACACACACACACACACACACACGTACGCACAAACACACACGCACGCACGCATGCAGGGATTCTCTCTCTGTCCTTGTCTGTCTCTGTCCCTCTCTCACTCTCGCTTTCTCTCTCTCTGAAAGAATAAAGCCAGTCATTGAAAACAAATTTTCTATTCAGATACATAAAAGCAATGTAGGACCCCACAAAGGAAAGAGTGAAGCCAAATGTTTTACCTGTCTTCTCAGGGACAAAGTTGGTAGCTACATTGTTTCAGACGTTCCCACTACAACAAACTAAACATGTATTCATTTTGGAAGTGCTTGATGAAGGAGTCCAAAAATAAATCCGTCTAACATTAGAGAAGCTGTGAAGACATTTCTGACCAAATTGTGCGTAGCTAGACAGCACATGAAGAGTCATTGCCCTATGCATCAGTAGAAAGAAATGGATACTGAATAACATGTCACTGTTGTCAGTACCATGTTTCGGGACAGTACCAGAGCACTGAAGCAGGCACAAGATGAAAAATACAACCCTTGATCTTGAACTTCCTCCCCCCAAGGGCAGTTTTTATCTCCCTTTTCCTTGTGGCCGTCTTGGGAGAGTCAGGGTCCAGACTGAATAATGTATGGTTGGGGGGGGGGGGGGGGGGGGGGGGGGGGAAGGGGGGAGGGGGAGGGGGGGAGGGGGAGGAGGGGGGGTGGTTGGCTGGAAATGTCCCTGAAGAGAGACTGGGAAGAATGAACAAGTTGGGAGTGTTGGGCAAGGCTCAGCTGTGGGTCTATTGATCGTGTCGGTCTGCCTCAATATTGGATGACCTGTTTCTCCCGTATAATCAAGGTGTGTTGAAGTGGTGGGAGCTTGTGATGAATGACTGTTGTCCGTTAAACATGTAGTTTGGAACAGGGAATTGTAATCAGGGTGATGTAGACTGATACTTTGATCAGTTCGGTTATTCAGATCTATTTGTCTGTCTGTCAGTCTATCTGTCTATGTATTTATCTGTTTATCAGTCAGTCTGTGTATCTATCTCTTTGTCTGTCTCTTTGTCAGTATGTACATATGGATATACAATATATGATGCTAAAAATTCTGTCTCCTTCACGCGGTGTCTCTGTTTATCTGCCTGCCTACTTGCTTGTCTGCCTGCCTACCTGCCTGTCTGTCAGTCTGTGTCTC
>JAMYXO010006615.1:0-13331 GCA_033310375.1 Conus canariensis | reverse complement strand
GAGCCGTAATTATGTGTCTTCATGGCCAAAAATTATCTTTTTTCATCAGTCTTAATCATCTTTTTCTTTTATGGTCACTTTTATTGTTCTCTTGATTATAAACGTACGTGCCTTTTTGGGTCGAAATCGTTTAGTTTTCTCGCGCCAAAGTTGTCTTACACGGTGTACTGATTATTTGGAAGTGACGACTCCCGGAAGGAAAAATACCCCCAATAGCAGGACAAAAGCAGAGAAAAGGGGGAACGATCGAACGACAGCAGCAACACGGCAAAAACCCCCATCGAAGGTCGTCGCTGTTTTAAATTTTTTAAAGCGGTTTTAAAGACGTGATGGTTTGATTTTCCCCACAATTACCGGGGGTTCACTCCAGACTGGCCCAGGTGAGGTGGACTTTTTGATCCGTGTGTGTGTGTGTGTGTTGTGTTGTTTTGGCGCTGTTCGGCCCCTGCAGTCGGTGGGGGTTTGGCGGGAACAAAGGAGGGGAGAGAGAAGGCTTGGTAACATAAAGTCCCACCCCCCGTACCACGCCCCCCTGGCCTTTTGGCAGTGCAACGAGACAGTGACCCTTTTTATTAGGGACCTGAGTTTAGAAGGGGGGGGGGGGGGGTAGGGGGCTCCCCCTCCCCCCCCCCTTCCCTCAAGTCACTCCCATACACCAAATTTTAAATTCCCCAACTAGTCTTAAACTTGCAATCCAACATTTCGGGTTTTTTTTTAGTAGTGAAAAGTGTGGTCATTTGGAAAATGTTCTCAAGCGTTTTGTCCCAAAAAAAAAACAACACTCATTCGAAAGTAAAAGTCATCTGTCAAAAGGAAACATCTTTTTTTTCGTTACTGGTGAAATTTTGAATGGGGGTGGGGGTGCTTTAAACTCCAGATTCTCTCTCTCTCCTCTCTCTTTTCCTCTCCTCTCTCTCTCTCTTGTGTGTGTGTGTGTTTGGGTGTGGTGTGTTTTGTGGTGTGCGCATCGGTAAATCGGAATGCTCTGTGGAATGTCCCCGTAAAAACTCTTTGTTAAAAGTAAATTTAATGGTATTAGGGGGCCCAAAATCAGGGTTTGGTGTGTATGTAAAGGTGGTTTCAGATTTTTTGATTGCCCAAATGAAGTTAAAAAGGTGTTGTTGGGTCCAATTTGTTTTTTTTTTTCCAAAAACGAACTGGCGGGGGAAATTTGTCCGCAAAGGAAGACTGGTTTCCAGTGATACCGGAGCGTTAAAATTAGTTTTACTACTGTTGCTGATGATTTGTTTTCTGTCGGAACAGTTGTATTTTGAAAAACCCAACTAAATTTTTGAAAAGAAAAAGCAGACTTTAGGTTTTCAGTTAATTTGGATAAGACAAATTTATGTGGTCTTTAGAATGGGTGGCCCCACCTATCAGTGTAGAAAAAGGGTCTTAGGGGAAATGCAGATGTTAAGTAGTTAATTTCAATAAATATTTGAAATGATTTTTCAAAAAAAATTTTAACTTTCTGTTACGAGGGGAAAAATCTTAGGAAAAGTAAAAAAAAAAAGGACTTTTGAAATTAAGAAATCCCTGAGAAAACTGAATTGTACGAGTGGTTTTTTTTTGGGAAAAATTGTTTGATACACAGAAAAAAAAACCTTTCTTACATATGCGCTGAATTTTGGGCTTAATGAAAATTCGCAGTGGAAAAAGTACATACGTAATGCATAAAGCTTTTCCCTTCAAGAACCTTTCATTCACCACACCGTTTTTAAGGAAAATTTGGGCAGTACCCTTTGTATATAAGTCTTTGTGAAGTTTTAAGTGGGGGTTGAGGGGCAAGCCTTGTATGATGCTTCTAGAAAGGGAAAAAAAGGTTTTAAAGAAAAACTGGGCTCATAAAGTAAGGAAGCCCTTTTCAGAACGGGGTTTTTTGGAAATTTTTGTGGATGACCCGGAATAGGAAATGGCAACAGTTCATTGGGGAATTTTAAAAAGCAGGCTTATTTGTTCTTTTAAACAAAATTTGGCACTCGTTTTTGGAAAGTAAGAAAAAACATTGGGGTTTTTATTCATTTAAAAATGTGTTTCTTTCAGAAATATTTCTAAAATGTCATAACGATAAAAGGACAGAATAAATTTACTAAAAGATTTAGGTTGAGAACTTTAGGTTTTAATGCGAACAAAAGATGGTTTAAAATTGAAACTTTCCACGGAATTCTTGTCCTGCATGTAGTTATTATTGATGACGAAAAAACACTTTCTGTCCCACTGTATGTTTGTGATGAAGTGCGGACAATTTGTTTTTTTTTTCCTTTTTGGTATAGCGAAAAGACAAAATTTTCGCGTGTGTTATTATCGATGATAAACTTGTAATTAAAATCAGTTGCGAAATTCTCGCGGAAACATTGAAAATTAGACAGGTAAAAGGTAGTGAAATTTTAAAGAAAATTCTTTATAGGAGATTTCTTAATGAATATTTATTTTCCATCCCCTGTGGAAGAGATAAGTAAAAATAAATGCATCTTTTTGATTGGGGGCCGAGTCGTTTTAAAGGGTTTTTTTGTTTTTTTGTTTGTTGTTTGTTATAAACCTTTTACTCATTCTTCTGTGCGTGAGGACATAACGAAATGTTACGAATTTATTTGTTTTTTTTTAAACCTTGGATTTGTACCCCCTGGGAAATGAAAGTGTACTTTTGTTTGCAGGAAAGGAAGGGAAATGTTATTTTTTGGTTCTCCCCCCCGGGGCAAAAGCCCCTCTTGGAAATGACTTTAAAATTAAAAGTGTCAAGTGTAGGTTGGCCGCGCGCATTGCGTGTGTTGTGTTTTAAGGTGGCATGGGGTTTTGTGTGGTGTGTGGGGGTGTGTGTGTGTGTGCTGTGGTTGGTGGGGGTGGTTGGGTGTGTGTACGCGGGATGTGGTTTGGGTTGGTGTGGGGTTGTGTATAAGCGGTGCTGGGTGGTGGGGGTGTGTGTGGGGTGGTGGGGGTGTGTGTGGGTGCCCGTGGTTTTTTGGGTTTTTTTGGGATTTTTGGGGGTTGTTTTGTTGTGTTGGGGGGGGGCATGTGTTAGTGGGGTGGGGTGGTGGTGTGGCCCGCGCGCGCTGGGGTTTTTTGTTTTTTTGGGGGGGGGGGGGGGTTTTGGGGTGCCTTCGCAGTGGACCCTTTTTTGGGCCCTGGGGTGAAATGGGGGGGAATTTTCACATTCCCCTGGGCCCTTATGAGGGGTGTTTTCTTTCTCCTCCTCCCTCTCCCCTTTACTTACCTTTCTCTCCCACCCCCCCCCTCCCGCCGGCGCCGGGCGCGGCGTTTTTTTGCCCCCCCCACAAGCCGCTTTGGCGGCGAAAACACACCTTCCCTCTCCTTTTCCCTTCCCCCCCCCCCCCCCCCCCCCCCCCCTCCCCCCTTAAGGGGTCTTTGTACCCGATAGTAGTGCTTTACCCCCATACTGTTTGGTGGCCTCTCTTTTGATTGCCCACGATCCCTTGAAATGCCCAGGCCTTATGAATAAACCCACAGATTTGATTGTTGTTTTGTGGTCTGTCTTTTCCCCCTTTCTGTCGATCTTGTTTTTCCCGGGGTGTATTTCAGTGTCTGCGGCTTGAAAAACTTCTTTAAAAGCAGTTGTCTTTGTGAAATTCGGATTTTTTTTTTGGTTAAGGGCCCTGTCGCCATTGTACAAGACTCCCCAATTTTTGGTTCGTCGGGGAAGGTTTTTTGCTTATGTATCAAAGTGAATTTTTATTTTTGGTTCTGTTGGAAGTGTTTTTTGCTTTGTAAAAAAGCGAATTTTAATTTTTTGGTTCTGTTAGGAAGGTGTTTTTGTTTATATTAAAAAATAAACTTTTCTGCAGTTTTTGGGTAAAGGGGTGATCTCTGGTTGATTGGGTCTTTTTGCGGTAAATGTTTAAGATGCGGCCCTTCGGTTTTTGGGGGCTTGCGAAAATTACCGTTGGACTTTGTCGTCGATTCCCCCAAAAAATCATTTCGCCTATCCTTTGTTTTTTGGGGCATTTTAAGAGTCATTTTTATCATTTTGCGAACATAGAAAACGACCTGATTCCCAGGGAAAATTTTTTATTTATTGAGTTCCTGTTGTGATCGAAAGCGTATGCATGGTGTGTGCAGGGGATGCAAATCACAGGTCGGGTTTTTTTCGGGGGGGGGGGGGGGGGGGGGGGAGGGGGGGAGGGGAGGGGGGGGTGTGGGGTTTTTGGCCCATTTTTTTTTTTTATTGTTGTGATGGGACGTGAGCATGATGTTATAATGTTCTGTTGGGTGTGAGGAAAAATTGACGGACCTGCCTCTGCTTCGCTTTCTAATATTTTTTTCCCGGGGTGATAACCAGGCCGGAGATGAAAAGCCCCTGTTTTTGGTCGGGGAATTTGAAACGTTTAAAAGGCGGTGTCTTGAGGAAGAGAAACCGATGTATGGTTCGTTTCCCCATTAAAAGAAAAGGCATGCCCAGTTGGGGTTGGAACCAAACCCGGGGGTTGGGATCCCGTATGCCTCGAAGGGACTCGAAATGTGACTTCCCAGCGCCCCCGCGTGCTAACCACCGAAACCATCGCTGAGCATTCACAGGTCAATTGCGCGTCTGTCCGCACACCCATTTTTTTCTTTCAATACTATCACCCCACAGTCCCCCGGGAAGTGGTTGAGTTGCTTTTTTGGGGACCATTTGGGGAAAAGTGGTTAAAGCGCCGCCCTTTGTTTCGGGGCCCGAAGGTTTCCCATCCGTCCGGAGCAGTCAGGTCAGAGGAGATTTCCCCGTCAAAATCTGCTGTGTGTCTAGAATCTAACCCCCAGCAAGTCTTTAAAAAAGGTCTAGACAAGATTTGTGGTTTAAAAATGCGACATTGAGCGTGAGCAAGAAAAAAAACGATGAAAAAGAAAAATCGTCAACTTTTCACGCACTTTTTAACACACACCCTCCCCCTTCCCCACCACACACCAAACACACACAAACACACACACAACCACACACACAACACACACACACACACACTTTTCACACATCTCAAACTCCATACTATCCATCAAAATGAGTGAGTTTTTTGTTGTTTAGTTGTTTTTAAATTACAGCCGTTAAAATGTAGACACCCCCAATAGCGGGGCGTGCGTGCGCGCCGCAATACCACCCCCACACACCACACGCGTACATTCCGTCTATTATCTGTCTTCTATTTATATTAACTATCTTTTACCTCTTTTTCTTTGACTATTATTTTTTTTCGGTCTGTCTTCTACGTATCGTCTGTAAGCCTGTTGTTTTTGTCTTCTGCTGTTCCTTCTCTCTCTCTTCTCTTCTCTTCTCTCTCTCTCTCTCTCTCTTTTCTCTCTCTCTCTCAAAATCCCCCCATCCACCCTCCTTTTATCTATCTGAAAAAAAACTGTATCTTTTAGCGTGCCTTTTTTTTTCCCCCGAATGCTCCTTGACACCGCCTAGGCTGTCCCAGGCGGGTTTCGCCATAGCCACCCCGCAGTGCGCTGTGTACGCCAGGGGGAAAAAACTAAAACGGGTTCGATTTCCCCTGGGCAGTCCCCTGACTGGCTTTTTCCTGGACCCACGACACCATCGGTCCATACGACTGTACACCCGGGTGGTCAGTACACCCGGTGGCCAAGGTGGAGTGCCCTCTGTGGTTTTTTAACCCCCGTCTGTTGGTCATAGATATTGGGCTTGTAGTCTCCATCTCGTTGGGGGGTAACAGGATTGTCCGTCCTCTGTGGTGCCCCTATTTTTTTTAGGATACATCGCCCCCAGTGCACCCCGTAAAACGGTTTGGACGGGAGAGTTGTTTTCCACCCCCAACTGTATTCTGTAGGGTTGTCTTGGACAGGGAATATTGGAGAGATAATTTTCCCTTTAACGGTCCCTGTAGAAAGGGTCCCGGACGGGAGTGTGGTGAGTGCAGTCCACCCTCCTTTCCTGTTAAAATGGCATGGACGAGAGTTTTGGTCAGATACTTTTCAATAAAGCTTTTCCACTAGAGCAGAGTTTTTAATTAAAAATTTGCTCAGTTGCAATTTGACTAAAACCCTTTAACATTTTTTTTCCTTTTTCGCTTGCAATAGATAAGAACTCCCCTTTTTCATTTAAGAATGTGCTCAGTTCCAACAGACAAAAGAAATTCCTTAACATTTAAATGTAAGGGGGGTTCAGTCTGTATTTTGGAGCAGAGAGGTTTCAATGTAAAGACGCTGAAAACAAAAATCGTCGCCTCCCAAAAGGGGGACAAGTCGGTTCAGACGTAAAAGCAGCCCTAGAAACGCCGTTGCGGCGACCGCCCCATGTCAAAGATTTGTACATATGCAGCCCCACTTGTCAGCAGTCATCGTATTTTGGCCCTTTGTGGAAGTTCGGGTACTTTAGTAGTGTGATCGTCTCCCGGGGCAGACCGAAGGAAGACGCTCGCTCGCGCTTGACCCCTGAAAGTGGGGAATTATTTTCGTAAGGGGGATTAGTAGGTGGTGTCCCCGCGTTTTTTTTGATCGAGGAGGCACCCGGGCACCGTGCCCGCTGTACCAAAGACGGCCTGTTTTTTGTCTGCTGTCGTTCATGCCGGTGCGACAGGACGAAAAACTCTGTGGCTGGGTCTTGAGGTATGGGATGGGGGGTTGGGAATTCCCTGGAGAGGATGCGGAAAAATGGGGATAAAAAACAAAACAAAACAAAAAAGTGTTTTGCTCATGGAAACGAGAGGCAAAGCCCCAAACCCCGAATTTTGTCGGGTTTTAACAGATGCCGTCACGTCTTTTTAGGGGAGGGGGTTCTAATTTTAGGTGGCTTTTAGGACCCGGAAGTGTGGAAAGGGAGGTAATTCTTCATCTAGTCTACTTGGTACAGTAAGTTTTATGTACAATTTACATGTCCTTTCTGTGATTGGTAAATTTTGGATTTTTACCGGCAGAGCAGTTTAATACTTTCGTGGAAAAGGGTTTTCTTTATCTTTTATCATGCGTTCAAATATTACTGAAAGTACTCACGCTTTTATTAAAAATAGCATTATTAATATCATTTTTTTATACAACTTGTATTGCCCTCCCAAAGGGCCTTTATGTTGTGCGTGTCATAGCATGGGTGTGATTCGAGACCGTTTACCCCAACAAATTTTGCCGTGTTGTGTATGGCGAAAAACACGGGCGGGCACGAGAATTTAAAAAAAAAAAAAAGTCGGGAGGGAGGAGAGGGGATATTGCTCGAAATTTTTCTGTGTCTGAGATCTTGTCATCCATGCAGCATTGGGTGTATTACAAAAAAAAAGTACCCAGAGTTTTACAAAAAATCTTGGGAGGAAATGGTCTGGTCAAGGTTCTTCGCCATCCCCCCTGAAATGCTGATTGAACACAAAAACGGTAGCGCAGCCTCGATGTCAGTGAGAGTTTGGGTGGGGTTTTATTTGGAAGTTTGGTAACCCCTTTTAACAGATTCTAGTTAAGAAACTTGGACGGGTGCTTGTTGGGGTTCCATTGTGACTTAGATGATGTTGGGATGATATATATATAAATGGGAAACTTCTTTTTTTCTTTTGCTTTTATTTTTTTCTTTTTTGTTTTTTGTCCGTGCCCCCCTCCCCCCCCCCACCGCCCCCGTTTCATTACCCCCCCCCCTCTAGTCCCCTGCCTCACACAATTTTTTTCGTTTTACCCCATAAACCACACCCCGGATATGTTTGAGGCAGCCCCCCCACCACGCAGTCAAGGATCAATGATATGGAGCTGTCCTGAAAAAACCAGCAGGGCGGACCCTGACCTGGTCGGAGTTAAATTCCGTTTGGGTTTTGTAGTGCCTGTTTTGACTCATCATAGGCCTGGTCTACTGTGACACTATGACGTATAATTATTGAACCCGGAGCCGCGTTAGTGAACGTCCCCCGGGTGTGGACCTGAATACCCTCCCCCGACAGCCCCCCGTGAACTTGCCAGACTGGGGGCTTAGCGAGGGATGGACAGTAGGAAAATCGGGAAATGAGACCCATGAGAGCCCAAAGGGAGAAGGGGCCCCAGAACCGAGACTTTTTTTTTATTTTTTGCCTACTGTCGACCAGGATGGGGAGTGAACTGTGCTGTGAAGTCCCATTCTGGTTTGAGAGAAATTTGGTGGGGTGTACCGAGCTTCCTTTCACAATGCTTCGGAATCAACCAAACCCGAGATTCAGACACCTGCTGTGTTTGGGCAGGACTTTGAATAACACCCTGAGAGAGATCCCTTTGGTTTAAAAAGTGAACCCCTATCGATGGTTAGGTTTCTATTGGAATCCTTAGCAAAATCCCTTCAGAAAAAGACCCCCCCCCCCCCCCCCCCTGTGGTGAAGAAAAAATTTCCCCATAACAAAATACCTCAAATGAAAAACTAAACCCATACCGCCTAACCCCCCCAGTCCTCGTTGTTATTAAGGGGGTGGTGTCCTGTATTGTCCTCGGTGATTCCTTTTTGTTTGTTTTTCGTCTGTATTCCGTGCGTGGTTTCCAGGCCGGACACGTTGTGTTTTGTCCAAGTTGTGCAAAAGTAAGTATGTCCCTTTCATTTTGCTGCTTGTGTTTCATGTTTTTTTTTTCGGCGGGTTTGGCAAGTTCATGCTGATTAGCGTGAATTCGCCCGGTTATACAAACTTACACATGCCTATAGTTCTTTTCCTTTCTTTTTTTTTTCTTTTCTTTTTTTTTCTTTTTTTTTTTTAAGAACTTTCGAAAGATTAAAATGAGAAAAATTTTCCGTTAAAAATTTTTACTAAATGATTAGAGTGATTTGGAATACCTCACGATGAACGATTCTGTCGGGACTGTGCCAGAAAAACCTTTGGGGGTGATTTCTTTTGTAATGGAAAAAGTAAACAAAAATTTAAAGACATTAGAAATAAATTTTTACCCAGAAAATTTACTATACAAAGTCCGTATTTAAACTATTGTCATTTGCTTTGTGGGAGTAAAAAAGTGTTGTAAAAACTTAGTGAAATTTTTGAAATTGTAAGTTTTGTAACATTACATTCGTTGTTAATTATAGGGAAAAATTTTGATGTTTTTATTTTTTTCATTTTATTTGTTTGATTTGTTTTTAAGTCCTCCCCTGCCCAAAAGGGGGGGGGATTAAAATCTTTGAATCTTTGAAATTTTTGTGTTGCTTCGTTTGATAAACTTGTTCATACCCCTTTTTCCGGCTAGCGGTTTTCAGGGTTTTTTAGATTATGGGGTACACTCAAATGTTTTGATATCTCAGTAAGAGGCAAAAATGCCAATGAACAAACCAGGCACCCTGTCTTAAAAAAAAGTCGCATCATGGGAAAACAAGGTGGTCTTTAGAGCTTAAATTTTAGACATCTCAGAGTCCAGTTCTGATTGCAAAACTCTTGTGAATACCTTGGCCAGTTCCAATGGGATCGAACAGAAGTGTTTTTTTGTTGTGAAAAATGTGTGTTATCTTAATTAATTCAAAACCCCAAAGCAAATGTTTTTTTGACTGGTCGGTTTGGAGTTTTTCAAGCCCCTTTCTACCTTGCAAGGTCCCCATGTTTCGTTTCGTATTGGGGCATTATCTTCAAATAATGTTAACCTATGGGATAAGAATTTATACCCGGCAAGATTTCGGACATGTCGATTTATTTTAAAGGAAGAAAAAGCGCGTTTTTTTTTTTTTTTTACCCCCCGAATTTTTTTAAAGTCTATAGAATATGCTTTGAAAGTTTGTACGCCGCGTAGGCCTGCTTTTTAAATTTAAAAAAAAAAAAACAGTGAAAGGTCATAAACATATCTAATACACCATGTGTGTGTGTGTGTGTGTGTGTGTGTGTGTGTGTGTGTGGTGTGTGTGTGTGGTGTGTGTGTTGTGTTTCCCCGTATCGGTCGTTGTGTTGTCTAGTGTAGGGCCTATTGATGGATTGACAGTTTTTTTTTTCATAATTTTTCCTGAAGAAAGATAGTGTTGAGTTTGCGCTTTTTTTTTAAAACAAAACAAAAAAAAAACCCCACTTTCCCTTCCCCCTTGTGACGGCCGGCGCGGCTGCTGGAGAAAGGGGCATCAGCCCCCGGGGGTCATGGCGTGGGGTGAGTCCCCCGGCGGGGGGGGTGTGATGGGGGGCAGGCTAGGACAGAAATTTGGGGAGAGGTCAAAAATGCAGCATCTTGCTGCCCCCTTTTCCCCACCCTGGTTTCGGACTCCGCCTCCCCCCCTCCCCAGAGGCTCTTCATCGTTGCCAGCCGGCGGCCGTTTCGGAGCGAGTCCTCCGTGATGCCTTCAGTCGCTTCGGCAACCTCATCGGGCGTTTCCCGCTGGAGGTTTGGGGCGTGTGTGTGTGTGTGTGTGTGTGTGTGTGTGTGTGGTGTGTGTGTGTGTGTGTGTTGTGTGTGTGTGTGCACGCGAGCGCGCGCGCGTGCGTGTGGTTGAAAAAGCCATGCGCGGGGGGGCGGGAAAAAAGAATGCAGAGGACAAAATATGTTGAATCTGACGATAAGCGATCCCACAGACAAAATGATGTTAAAAAACTGAAATGGTCGGTAATCGACAGATGATGTTAAAGAAAAAAAACAAAAAATATAAAAAAATAATGTTTAAGACCGGAGATGGAGCTTCATGGCCAAAATGAACGAAGGCTGTGAAAAGAAAACTCCGTGATAGAGCTGACCGTTTTAAGGGGTGAAGTAAGAGATGCCAGGGACAATGTGAGCGTTCGTGCTGGCCTCCGAACGGTACGTTACAACGCATCGTTTCCAGCATTTTCTGAAATTGGCAGCATGACTTGCCGTTTTTCCCCCGGGGTGTTCTTCCCGAGCCCAACAGACTGGGCCCTGTACGGCTCCTCAGAATCTGTACTGGGGGTCTGTGGGTCAGTACAAAACACGCCCCTTTCATTTGTACGGGGGGGGGAGGGGGGGGGGTGGATTTTTTCCTGGATTAGGGGTTTAGACTCCTTTTTCCCAAGTAGTCCTTCGAAAGAGATATAAACCCAGGTTCCGTGTGTGAAAGATTTCATAACAACGTAAAAACCCCCACAGCTTTTGGGAAAAGAAGGCCAGTTTGGCCGTCGGTTGGATTTGGCACTTTACACATAGCATGCACCCCGTGTGAGAAATTGAAAAAAAAGAAGGAAGTAAGGAAATCGAGTGAATGATGGTCACTGGATGACCGGAAAGACTGAATGAAGTGCCGGCAGGCAGCTCTTCGTCGGCATCCCAGGTGGGCCCGTTGTATACGTTGTCAGCGCCTTGAACGTTTTGGGAAGGCGCTTTTTAAATGCTGGTTTTTTATTATCATTATTTTATTTTTGTTTTTTTTTTCTTATTTCACTATCTTTTCACCGTTATCCCTCCCCGTGGGAAAAAGGGGATTCCACCCAGATGGGCGGAGTTGGCTGTCCCCCTTGGGAGCTGGAGATGGTGGTGCCTGATGTGTGAAAGGTTGGTCCCAAAAGGTTTGGTGCCAATCCTATCCGACCCCTCGGTGAAGGCCCAGTGCGTTTTCTGTGGTGGGGTTACCGGATCGGTCGCTTCGCATAGCTCCGGAAAAAAAGGGGGGGGGGGGGGGGGGTAGGCGGTGGGGATGAGAAGGGGGTGTGGGGAGGAACGAGGGGGTGGGATGGCGGAGGAGGTTGGTGGTGGGCGTCTACGGTCTGTTTCCCTTCTTTTCTATTTCGGTCCATGTTTCCTGCCGGCCTGTTACCTTTTCGCCCGGCCCCTCCCCTTGGTTTTCTAATCCTTAGCGTTTCTTTCTGTCTCGGGATCATTCCTATCTTCTGCACTCCTCTCTCCCTCACCCCCCTCTCCTCTCTCCCTTCCCCGCTCCCCAAAACCCCCCTCCTCTCTCTCTCTCTCTCTCTCTCTCTCTCTCTCCTCCCTCTCTTCTCTCTCTCTCCTTCTACTTTTGCATTTTCCCAAAAAGGAAATGGAAAACAGCCCCAGCAGTCAAAAAAACCGACGAGTGAATTTTACCTGTTTTTTTCCCCATCACAAACGGCATGAAAAAAAAAATATCATTGACTGCTGCAAATTTGTTCCTGCTTCAGGCCGTAAAATACGGCTCGCCCAAAACACGTGCAAAGGAATTTTGGGCCCTGAAGGCATCCCGAGGACGGGGCCAGGCCCTGGCCCGGGCCAGGAATCAAGGTGTGGAGGCAGAGCCACCCCAAAGGGGTGGAGGGGGGGGGAGTGGAGGGGCCCGGGGGCCCCCCCCCTGCAAACAAGCCTGACCCCCCCCACTTTGCCAGCTGCCCGGGAGAGAAGGGAGGATGTGCGTGTCTGGTTTCCCCCATTTAATGCGCTCGTTTTTTTGTTTTTCACAGACGGCGGAATGCTACGTGACTTAATATGTATTAGAGAAGTAGGGGGTACTCGGATAAGTTAAAAGGTTCAGAAGTCCCTGGATCGACATGTCCAAGGTGCAATCATTCCCAGGTTTGATCAATGCCAGATTGAGTACGCCTAAGTTCAGAAAGTGCCTGGTGTAATACGTCCCGGGTTATATAGACGCCAGGTTCAGTAAATGTCAGGTGCAATGAGTTCCACGTTCGGTACATGCCAGGTTCAGTATATCCCAGGGTCAATACATCCCAGGTTCAATAGATACCAAGTTCAGTGCGCTCCAGGGTCAATAACGTCGCAGGTTCAATAGATACCAAGTTCAGTACGCTCCAGGGTCAATAACGTCTCAGGTTCGGTAGATACCAAGTTCAGTATGCTTCAGGGTCAATACATCCCAGCTTCAATAGATACCAAGTTCAGTACGCTCCAGGGTCAATAACGTCTCAGGTTCAATAGATACTAAGTTCAGTACGCTCCAGGGCCAATAACGTCTCAGGTTCAATAGATACCAAGTTCAGTGCGCTCCAGGGTCAGTAATGTCTCAGGTTCAATAGATACCAAGTTCAGTACGCTCCAGGGTCAATAACGTCACAGGTTCAATAGATACCAAGTTCAGTACGCTTCAGGGTCAATAACGTCACAGGTTCAATAGATACCAAGTTCAGTACGCTCCAGGGTCAATTAACGTCTCAGGTTCAATAGATACCAAGTTCAGTATGCTCCAGGGTCAGTAACGTCTCAGGTTCAATAGATACCAAGTTCCGTACGCTCCAGGGTCAATAACGTCTCAGGTTCAATAGATACCAAGTTCAGTACGCTCCAGGGTCAATAAACGTCTCAGGTTCAACAGATACCAAGTTCAGTACGCTCCAGGGTCAATAACGTCTCAGGTTCAACAGATACCAAGTTCAGTATGTTCCAGGGTCAATAACGTCTCAGGTTCAATAGATACCCAAGTTCCGTGCGCTCCAGGGTCAATACATCCCAGGTTCTGTAGATACCAAGTTCAGTACGCTCCAGGGTCAATAACGTCGCAGGCTCGATATACACCAGGCTTAGTAAATCCCAACGCCAGGGTCAAGAGTTCTATG
>JAMYXO010006614.1:0-13333 GCA_033310375.1 Conus canariensis | reverse complement strand
GGTGGGGTAAAAAAAAAAGATTTGGGCCCCCGGTCTTTTCCATGACATCAAGGTAAAAGGGAATAAAGGGTGGGGAAAAACAAAGAATTGTTCCCGGCATTTTCCAGACTAAAGGTTAAGGAAATGAAGGTGGGGTAAAACAAGATTTTTTCCCGGCAGTTCCATGACTAAGGTATAAAAAAAAAAGGGGGGGTAAAAAAAGTTTTTTCCCCGGTTTTTTCCATACATAGGTATAAGGAAATAAAGGTGGGGAAAAAACAAAAAATTTGTTCCCGGTCAGTTCCATGCTCAAGGTAAAGGGGAAATAAAGGGTGGGGAAAAAACAAAGAATTGTTCCCCATTAGAAAAAGGGAAAAAAAGGGAAAAAAAAGGTGGGGTAAAACAAAGTATTTTTCCCCGGCAGTTCCATGAATAAGGTAAAGGAAATAAAGGGTGGGGTAAAACAAAAAATTTTTTCCCCGGGGTTTTTCCCAAAAGCTAAGGGTATAAAAATAAGGGGGGGTAAAAAAAAGAATTTTCCCCCGGTCTTCCATGACAAAAAAAAAGGTATAAGGAAATAAAGGGGGGGAAAAAACAAAAAATTTTTTCCCCGGTCGTTCCATGAAAAGGAAAAGGAAATGAAGGGGGGTAAAAAAAGATATTTTCCCCCGGTCATTCCATGAATCAAGGTATAAGGAAAAAAAGGGGGGGTAAAAAAGATATTTTTCCCGGCATTCCATGACATAAAGGGGTAAAAGGGAAAAAGGGGGTGGGGTAAAAAAAAAAGATATTTTTCCCCGGTTTTCCTACTAAAGGTAAAGGGAAAAAGGGGGGTAAAACAAAGATTGTTCCCGGTCGTTCCAGCATCAAGGATAAGGAAAAAGGGGGGGGTAAAACAAAGATATTTTCCCCCGGTCATTTCCGACATCAATTTTAAAGGTTTTGGGGGGGGTTTTTAAAAAAATTTGTTCCCGTCAGTTCCAGACTCGGGAAAGGGGAAAAAAAGGTGGGGAAAACAAAATTTTCCCGGAGTTCCATACACAAGTAAAGAAAAAGGGGGTAAAACAAAGTTTTTTTCCCCCGGTCATTTTCCCATACTCAAGGTTAAGGAAAT
Organism: Conus canariensis; assembly: GCA_033310375.1. Taxonomy (NCBI): domain Eukaryota; kingdom Metazoa; phylum Mollusca; class Gastropoda; order Neogastropoda; family Conidae; genus Conus; species Conus canariensis. Next base: position 12,240 of record JAMYXO010006614.1, on the reverse strand, counting down.
GAAGGGGGGGTAAAAAAAAGATATTGTTCCCCGGGTTCTGACATCGGTAAAGGAAATAAAGGGGGGGGAAAAACAAAGATATTGTTCCCGGTCAGTTCCTTTTTAAAGGTAAAAAGGAAAAAGAAGGTGGGGTAAAAAAAGATTTTTTTCCCGGGCTTTCCATATCAATTTAAAGAAATTGAAGGTGGGGAAAAAACAAAGTTTTTCCCGGTCAGCCCATGAAAAAGGTATAAGGAAATGAAAGGTGGGGTAAAACAAAGATATTGTTCCCGGTCATTCCATGACATCAAGGAAAAGGAAATGAAAGGGGGGGGTAAAACAAAGATTTTTGTTCCCGTCTTTTCCCATGACATCAAGGTATAAGGAAATGAAGGTGGGGTAAAACAAAGTATTTTCCCGGGGTCATTTCCATGACATCGGTAAAAGGAAATAAGGTGGGGTAAAAAAAAAAGTATGTTCCGGGGGTCAGTTCCTGAATAAGGATAAGGAAAAATAAGGGGGGAAAAAAAGATTTTTCCCGGTCATTTCCATGCATCGGGAAAAAGGGAAAAATGAAGGGGGGGTAAAACAAAAATATTGTTCCGGTCTTTCCCTAAAAAAGGAAAAAGGAAAATAAAGGGGGGTAAAAAAAAGATATTGTTCCCCCGGTCATTCCATGAATAAAGGTAAAAGGGAAATAAGGGGGGGTAAAACAAAGATATTGCCGGTCAGTTCCCATGACAAAAAGGTAAAGGAAATGAAGGTGGGGTAAAAAAAATTTTTTTTTTGTTCCCCGGGTCAGTTCCATGACTAAAGGTAAAGGGGAAATGAAGGGGGGGTAAAACAAAATTTTTCCCCCGGTCATTCCCCATGCATAAAGGGTTTTAAGGGGAAATAAGGTGGGGTAAAACAAAGATATTTTTCCCGGGGTCATTCCTGCATCAAGGATTGTTCCCGTCTTCCATGACATCAAGTATAAGGAAATGAAGTGGTAACAAAGATATGTTCCCGCAGTTCCATGACATCAAGGTAAAGGAAATGAAGGGGGTAAACAAAGAATTGTTCCCGTCATTCCATGACATCAGGTATAAGGAAATGAAGGTGGGTAAAACAAAGATATGTCCGTCATCCATGCTCAAGGTATAGGAATAAGGTGGTAAAACAAAATATGTTCCCGGCAGTTCATGACATCAAGGTAAGGAAATGAAGGTGGTAACAAAGATATGTTCCGTCAGTCCATGCATAAGGTATAGAAATGAGGTGGTAAAACAAAGATATTGTTCCCGGTCTTCCTGCATCAAGTATAGGAATGAAGGTGGGTAAAACAAAGATATTGTCCCGGTCATTCATACATCAAGTATAAGGAATGAAGGTGGTAACAAAGATATTGTTCCGGTCAGTTCCATGACATCAAGTAAAGAAATGAAGGTGGTAAACAAAGTATGTTCCGGCAGTCCATGACATCAGGTATAAGGAATAAGGTGGGAAAACAAAGATATTGTCCCGTCATCTGACATCAGGTATAAGAAATGAAGTGGTAAACAAAGATATGTTCCGGTCATTCATGACATCAGTATAAGAAATGAAGGGGTAAAAAGATATTGTCCCGCAGTTCATGACATCAAGGTATAGAAATGAAGGTGGGTAAAACATATTGTCGTCATCACTCAGTATAGGAAATGAAGGGTAACAATTGTCCCGGCATCATACAAGTATAAGATAGTGGTAAACAAAGATATTGTCCGCATCGACATCAGGTAGAAAGGTGGGGTAAAACAAAGATATTGTTCCCGTCAGTTCCATGACATCAAGGATAAGAATGAAGGTGGGTAAAAAATTGTTCCCGGTCAGTCATACATCAAGTAAGAAATAGTGGGGTAAAACAAAGATATTGTTCCGGTCAGTTCCTGCATCAAGTATAAGGAAATGAAGGGGGTAAAACAAAGATATTGTTCCGGTCAGTTCCATGACATCAAGGTATAAGAAAAAGGTGGGGTAAAACAAATATTGTTCCCGGTCAGTTCCAACATCAAGGATAAAAGAGTGGTAAAACAAAATTTGTCCGCAGTTCCAGACATCAAGGATAAATGAAGGGGGTAAAACAAAGATATGTTCCGGTCATCCATACATCAAGGATAAGGAAATAAGGTGGGATTAAACAAAGATATGTCCCGGTCATTCATGACATCAAGGTATAAGAAATGAAGTGGGGTAAACAAGATATGTGGTGTATGACAATATGGTTACGGACAGAAGTGGTAAAACAAAGATATGTTCGGGTTCAATACAAAGTATAAGTAAGAAGTGGGGTAAACAAAGTATTGTCGAAGTTCCATGACACAAGTATAAGGAAATGAAGGTGGGGTAAAACAAAGATATAGTTCCGGTAGTTCACACAAGATAAGGAAAGAGGTGGGGTAAAACAAAGATATGTTCCGGTCAGTTTGCATACAGTATAAGTAAATGAAAAGAGGGGGTAAAACAAAGATATTGTTCCCGGTCAGTTCCATGACATCAAGTATAAGGAAATGAAGGGGGTAAAACAAAGATATTGTTCCCGGTCAGTTCCATGACAAGGTATAAGGAAATGAAGGTGGGGTATAAACAAAGATATTGTTCCCGGTCAGTTCCAGACATCAAGGTATAAGGAAAGAAGGGTGGGGTAAAACAAAGATATTGTTCCCGGTCAGTTCCATGACATCAAGGTATAAGGAAATGAAGGTGGGGTAAAACAAAGATATTGTTCCCGGTCAGTTCCATGACATCAAGGTATAAGGAAATGAAGGTGGGGTAAAACAAAGATATTGTTCCCGGTCAGTTCCATGACATCAAGGTATAAGGAAATGAAGGTGGGGTAAAACAAAGATATTGTTCCCGGTCAGTTCCATGACATCAAGGTATAAGGAAATGAAGGTGGGGTAAAACAAAGATATTGTTCCCGGTCAGTTCCATGACATCAAGGTATAAGGAAATGAAGGTGGGGTAAAACAAAGATATTGTTCCCGGTCAGTTCCATGACATCAAGGTATAAGGAAATGAAGGTGGGGTAAAACAAAGATATTGTTCCCGGTCAGTTCCATGACATCAAGGTATAAGGAAATGAAGGTGGGGTAAAACAAAGATATTGTTCCCGGTCAGTTCCATGACATCAAGGTATAAAGGAAATGAAGTTGGGGTAAAACAAAGATATTGTTCCCGGTCAGTTCCATGACATCAAGGTATAAGGAAATGAAGGTGGGGTAAAACAAAGATATTGTTCCCGGTCAGTTCCATGACATCAAGATATAAACAAATGAAGTTGGGGTAAAACCATAAAGAGAGGGAGTAAATGGATTATAAATGTCTACTTTAGGCCTGAAACCTAAAGTCTACATTACCTGTCATACGTACGATTTTCTTTTTGTAAAATGAAGTTTTTAATAGATATGAGTTCGTGCTTTTTTGTCTTTCGCTTAAATCAACTGAAAAAGTCTTATAAGGTGTCCACTTGACGACAAAATCAATACGTAACCATATTTTTGCGCGCAGTGTATTCTTCTCACTGGGCCACGTTTAATCTTTCTGCTGAGTATGAATAACCATTTGCCCCAATGTCAGGCTGTAAGCCTGTTTCATCTCTACGCCCGAACTTGGCAGCTACTACACTGGCAGCAGAGTATTTATGATTTTTTTTTCAACTCTATTCTTTGAAAACCACAAGATTGTTTTCTTATCAGGAACTGATTAGACAAATCAGGACAACTTTTCGAAAATTGACTTTTTTTTTTTCTTTTTACAAAATTAGTGACTGCATTTTTACAGGTAAGGCAGAGACTTTGACAAGGTGACGTGGCCCTTTGAGGTTGGCTAAACTATAAGTAGAATGAACTGAACCGGGTGGTACCATCACAAAATGAGTATCGTTCATGATAATTCTCTGGCCTTGGCACCACAATCCCGGATAAACACAACTCCCACATCTGACCTTTATATATATATATATATAATATATATATATATATAGTGTGTGTGTGTGTGTGTGTGTGTGTGTGTGTGTGTGTGTGTGTGTGTGTGTGTGTGTGTGTGTGTGTGCATTTTCAGTACAATTTAACATCCAATTTGACAATCAACTGGTTGTATCAGTGCATCGGTGCTTTCACAGTTCGGTTGATTAATTCTATTCACATAAAAACATGTAGGCTTTTTCTGTCTCTGTCTCTGTCGTCTGTCTGTCTGTCCGTCTTTCCCTCTCTCTCCTTCTCTCCTCTCTCTCTCTCTTCTCTCTCTCTCTCTCTCTCTCTCTCTCTCTCTCTCTCTCTCTCTCTCTCTCTGACCCATCAAATATCATCATGATGATGACATGTAAGTCTGCAGATTGAAGAACTTAGTGATCAGAGGCGCGAATGGTTTCGGTATTTTGAGTGTAAAGAAAGTACATGTCTTCAACTGAGAATGAAAGAACACACATTAACCTGTCTTGTGGTTAAAGCTGCCTGTTAGGGCCATAACCTTGCCTCTCCCCACCTCCTTTACAATCTAATCATTCCCCCTCTACCACTCATGCGCACCTGCCCCCACCCTCACCCCCCTTCCCCCCAAACAGTCACTCCTTTGGCAATTGTGTAAAGCATGCCTCGTCATCATGAGACTGGAGGCTGCCAACAGGATACATTGATCATCAGGACCACCTAGAATAGTATTAGTTTGTATTTGAATGTCCTATTCACCGCAACAGGATACATTGATCATCAGAACCACCTAGAATAGTATTAGTTTGTATTTGAATGTCCTATTCACCGCAACAGGATACATTGATCATCAGAACCACCTAGAATAGTATTAGTTTGTATTTGAATGTCCTATTCACCCCAACAGGATACACTGAGGATCAGGAACATGCAGAATGATATTGGTTTGAATTTGAATGTCCTAATCACCTGTAGGGAATGGGTGGGAGGCATCCCTTTCCTTAATTTTGCAAATCTTCACCCCAAAGAAATAACTGAGAGAACAAAATAAAAGGCTGGGGTGTGAAATTGTTCTGTTATCCATTGAGGCTTATAACTGAAAAACGTCATGGGATTTGCATCACCCTAGTCTGGGGAGGAACCAGGGGGTGTGGGGTGAGGACTGTGGGAAGGAGGAGGGGAGGGGGTGCTGTGTGCACATTGCAAGGAAATAGGACTGAGTTTGAGGAGCGGTGGTGGAGGTACTGTGTTGGGCTAGGGCAGGAGGGGTACGGATGGGGCAGGGGGCGCTGTCTGGAGACGTAACTTTCTTATTGACAAAATTTAAAAAATCAATCATTCTGCACCCTTTTTATTGTAACCTATACTTGATCAGATAATTGTGTCATCCATTCTGTGTAAATTTTGAACATCACTACGGATTTGGAAGAGAAATATTGGTGAGGCTCGGTGGCTAGAGTGACGATGAATTCAAGACTTTTTTTGTCCATATCATTTTGGTCATCAACTCTATCGCTCCTCGTGATTGCTTGGTAATATGTAGGAAGGGAAAGTGAAGGGTTGCAGAGAAGTGGGGATGGAGGGGAGCAATGTGGATAGAAAGGAGAGACAAACAGACTGATAAGACTACAAAAAGACAGGAAATGGAGAGACAGGTCAAGTGGGTAGCACTTCGGAGAGAAGCCGATCAGTCTGGTTCTCTTCAGTTTCCTGCATGGCTGTAGAGAGGACATCAGGTGACCAGGAAGGAAGCTATCTGTCCCGTTGTGTGCTCAGGATACTGAATGAGAGGTAATCAGACCATGTGCTATGGGCCAAACGAAACTAGCAGACATGATAAAAAGGGAGGAGGGGGAGGAGGAGGCAGGGTCGGGGAGCTGGGTATAGTCCAATAAGAAAGGAAAAACTGATGCAACGTGTACGCACTTACAATAATGTTTTATGGGTAATTGTTGATCATGTTGGCAACGCTTACGGCCATCTCTAGGTATCGATCACCAAATATATCTGGTTGTTTATGGCAACGCTGCTTACGGCCACGATCTAGCGATGAACAAATAATATTGGTGTTGTGTGCAAGCTGCTAGGGTATCCATCTCGTGAGGCTTATAGACAGGGATGCACACAAACCAGAGGATTAGGTACGTCACAAATTATGGTTGTTTATGGCAACGCTGCTACGGCCATCTCTAGCGTATCGATCACCAAATATATCTGATGCATTCGGCCTCTTAGGTATGTACCAATCTGATGTTGGCAACGCTGCTACGGCCATCTCTAGCGTATCGATCACAAATATATTGTGTTTATGCAATCTCGCCATTATGAACCTATACTTGTTATGGCAGCTGCTACGGCCATCTCTAGCGTATCGATCACCAAATATATCTGGTTGGTCAGTGCTAGTGGTAATCACAAGTTTTTTGCAATCAGGCCATCTCTAGCGTATCGATCACCAAATATATCATTGTTTATGGCAACGCTGCTACGGCCATTCTAGCGTATCGATCACCAAATATATCTGATTGTTTATGGCAACGCTGCTACGGCCATCTCTAGCGTATCGATCACCAAATATATCTGAGTTGTTATGGCAACGCTGCTACGGCCATCTCTAGCGTATCGATCACCAAATATATCTGGTTGTTTATGGCAACGCTGCTACGGCCATCTCTAGCGTATCGATCACCAAATATATCTGATTGTTTATGGCAACGCTGCTACGGCCATCTCTAGCGTATCGATCACCAATATATCTGTGTTTATGGCAACGTCTAGCATCTTAGCGTATCGATCACCAATAATCTGAGTTGTTTATGGCAACGCTGCTACGGCCATCTCTAGCGTATCGATCACCAAATATATCTGTTGTTTATGGCAACGCTGCTACGGCCATCTCTAGCGTATCGATCACCAAATATATCTGATTGTTTATGGCAACGCTGCTACGGCCATCTCTAGCGTATCGATCACCAAATATATCTGTTGTTTATGGCAACGCTGCTACGGCCATCTCTAGCGTATCGATCACCAAATATATCTGTTGTTTATGGCAACGCTGCTACGGCCATCTCTAGCGTATCGATCACCAAATATATCTGGTTGTTTATGGCAACGCTGCTACGGCCATCTCTAGCGTATCGATCACCAAATATATCTGGTTGTTTATGGCAACGCTGCTACGGCCATCTCTAGCGTATCGATCACCAATAATCGTTGTTATGCAACGCTGCTACGCCATCTTAGCGTATCGATCACCAAATATATCTGGTTGTTTATGGCAACGCTGCTACGGCCATCTCTAGCGTATCGATCACCAAATATATCTGGTTGTTTATGGCAACGCTGCTACGGCCATCTCTAGCGTATCGATCACCAAATATATCTGGTTGTTTATGGCAACGCTGCTACGGCCATCTCTAGCGTATCGATCACCAAATATATCTGGTTGTTTATGGCAACGCTGCTACGGCCATCTCTAGCGTATCGATCACCAATAATTGATGTTTTATCTGGTTGTATATTGGCAACGCTGCTACGGCCATCTCTAGCGTATCGATCACCAAATATATCTGGTTGTTTATGGCAACGCTGCTACGGCCATCTCTAGCGTATCGATCACCAAATATATCTGGTTGTTTATGGCAACGCTGCTACGGCCATCTCTAGCGTATCGATCACCAAATATATCTGGTTGTTTATGGCAACGCTGCTACGGCCATCTCTAGCGTATCGATCACCAAATATATCTGGTTGTTTATGGCAACGCTGCTACGGCCACCTGTCGATACTAGCATGCTACGCATCCTAGCGTATCATCCCCAAATATATCTGGTTGTTTATGGCAACGCTGCTACGGCCATCTCTAGCGTATCGATCACCAAATATATCTGGTTGTTTATGGCAACGCTGCTACGGCCATCTCTAGCGTATCGATCACCAAATATATCTGATTGTTTATGGCAACGCTGCTACGGCCATCTCTAGCGTATCGATCACCAAATTATCTGTGTTATGGCAACGCTGCTACGGCATCTCTACGTACGATCACCAATTATTGTTGTTTATGGCAACGCTGCTACGGCCATCTCTAGCGTATCGATCACCAAATATATCTGTTGTTTATGGCAACGCTGCTACGGCCATCTCTAGCGTATCGATCACCAAATATATCTGGTTGTTTATGGCAACGCTGCTACGGCCATCTCTAGCGTATCGATCACCAAATATATCTGTTGTTTATGGCAACGCTGCTACGGCCATCTCTAGCGTATCGATCACCAAATATATCTGATTGTTTATGGCAACGCTGCTACGGCCATCTCTAGCGTATCGATCACCAAATATATCTGATTGTTTATGGCAACGCTGCTACGGCCATCTCTAGCGTATCGATCACCAAATATATCTGATTGTTTATGGCAACGCTGCTACGGCCATCTCTAGCGTATCGATCACCAAATATATCTGATTGTTTATGGCAACGCTGCTACGGCCATCTCTAGCGTATCGATCACCAAATAATCTGATTGTTTATGGCAACGCTGCTACGGCCATCTCTAGCGTATCGATCACCAAATATATCTGATTGTTTATGGCAACGCTGCTACGGCCATCTCTAGCGTATCGATCACCAAATATATCTGATTGTTTATGGCAACGCTGCTACGGCCATCTCTAGGTATCGATCACCAAATATATCTGATTGTTTATGGCAACGCTGCTACGGCCATCTCTAGCGTATCGATCACCAAATATTGATGTTGGCACGCTGTACGCATCTTAGCGTATGATCACCAAATATAGGTTTTGCAACGCTGCTACGGCCATCTCTAGCGTATCGATCACCAAATATATCTGATTGTTTATGGCAACGCTGCTACGGCCATCTCTAGCGTATCGATCACCAAATATATCTGATTGTTTATGGCAACGCTGCTACGGCCATCTCTAGCGTATAGATCACCAAATATATCTGATTGTTTATGTCAGCGCTGCTACGGCCATCTCTAGCGTAGGCTCTTCACAAACTTCTTTCAACAAGGATCGATGGAAATCGATGGATTGTAGGAATAGGAGCCCAAGACTTCAATGTTGGGTGAAGCGTTGTTAACGCCCAATCTGTCGCCCCTGCCTAATTTGTCACCCGACGACAGATTGGTCTTCAAACCAGGACCAATCTGTCGCCCAGGCGACAGATTTGTCTTCAACACCAGGACCAATCTGTCGCCCGGCGACAGACTGGGCCCGGGTGTTGCATATTTTGATGGGATAGACCTTATATGGAAGAAATCATGATTGAAGAGGGAGTATTTGAGCGGATGATTGAAGTTGGAGTGTTTCTACTCCTGTGGCGGGGTAATAAAGAATCGCGGCCCCTGTAACTCCAGGGTATTGGGGCCAATTCTCTTCTAATTTGGTGTGAGGGTTTATTGTACCAATTCCTTTTGTGATAGTCACTTCTGGCAGGCACCTCTCTTAGTCTAGAAAAAAACTAGAAATAAAAACAATATAAAAACACTGAGAGTCTGTATTCACATTGAGATAGCATGATAATTGGCACCATGTCAGTGTAGAAGCTCTTCCAAAAATCCTGTAAAATTCTATTGGCCTCATGCTATCCTGATGTGAATACAGGCCTACGTCAATAACAAAAATGACATGAAAATACATTTTAAACATGAAATGAAAAAAAGACCACCGTTCAAGAAAAGTAAAAATGGAACATTGAACAAGTCCTAAAACAATGTCACACATTAAAAGGGGTTTTCGTAAAACCTCCTTCAAAGCCTTTTCTGAAAAAAAAAAGGTAAATAGGTGTTCAGTCTTCTGCAATAAAAGAAATGATTATGGTGTGTGTGTGTGTGTGTGTGTGTGTGTGTGTGTGTGTGTGTGTGTGTGTGTGTGTGTGTGTCGCCGCGCGCGCGCGCGCGCGTATGTGTGTGTGTGTGTTGTGTGTGTGTGTGTGTGTGTGTGTGTGTGTGTGTGTGTGTGTGTGTGTGTGTGTGTGTGTGTGTGTGTGTGATGATAGTTGCTTATCGAAGAAGAAGAGTTTATTGGTTATTATCAGGGGTTGATTTATCCAAGAGAGATTTATCTGATTTCTTTTTACAGAGATAAAGCAGGCTTGTAAATAGAACCAAGCCTTTGGGTCAGTTAATCTGGAAGGTAATTTGTGTGAAATGTCAAGAAGCGTAATTCATTCACTCATTTATTGATTGATTCTCTCTCTCTCTCTCTCTCTCTCTCTCTCTCTCTCTCTCTCTCTCTCTCTCTCTCTCCTCTCTCTCTCTCGTCATTTTCGGTTCCTAGTAATGCCAATGCTGCAACAAAGCCCAGTTAATTGAAATTCCTTGGGACTACTCCATGACTTGCTCAGTTAATTTCAATGTGTTAGGTTTATTTTGAGTTTGTTTTTAGATTGTGCAAAAATTTAGATTAACTCAACACGCAGATAGTTTTAAATTCGGATAATTAAAAGTCCATAGGTGGTTCAAAGACTCTTTCAATTAACCGGGTTTTACTGTACATGGTCAGTTCAGTGGTGTTCATGATCTCTTTGATACAGAATCTATACAACCTATTTTGACCTACATCATATTAAGAGGAGACGTACATATAAAATATATATAATATATATACAGATAGATACTGCATCAAAGTGACCACAGGTCATCTACGTCATGAAAGGTAGAAAAAAAGCTCATCACACAATAATATGCAATCAAATAGAGAAAACATGGAATTTACATCACAATGAAAACTGGTCATTCTTGCTGATTACCGGTCATCTGCGTTGTAAGGAGCAGAGAAACACCCATACCACAACAACATTCTGTCTGTCAAACATTTTTTAAAATATGGAATTGGCATCAAACTGATCACTGATCATTGTCACTGACCACTGCAACAACACTCTGTCTGTCAATTTTTTTTTTGAATTATGGAATTGGCATCAAACTGATCACTGGTCATTGTCACTGACCACTGGTCATCTAAATTGCAAGAAGCACAGAAATATTCATATAATAAACAGTAAGCAATTACGTTTTCCAAACTGGTCACTGATCATTGTTGCTAACCACTAGTCATACTACGTTTTAAGAAGCATATACACCCTATAACACATCAATACAGAATGAGATAGTGAAAATATGAAATTGACGTAAAACTGACCACAAGTCTTTCTTGCAGACCACTGGTCTTCTACATTAAAAAAAAGCATTAAACATATCAATATGGAGAGAACTTAGGAAAATATTAGATATACATGAAACTGACCACTGGTCAATCTTGTTGAGCACCGGGCATCTATATGGTAAACTGTACAGAAGCGTTTATAACACACCAATATGCAGTGAAATAGTGAAAACGTGAAATTTTCATGAAGCTGACCACTAGTTTTGGCACTGACCAGCAGTTATCTAGGTTGTGAATATTATACAATTACCATTAGAGCATACGCAGCCTAAGTAGAGAACATTTGGATTTTACAATAAACTGAACTACTTCGTGGTCACCCCGTTCGATAGGGGGAGTATTGGACAGGTAACGTTTATGGCCAATGTTTAATACCATGTCAATATAAACTTACCAAAATAACATAAGCAACATTTTTGTGTGTTTGCCTACTTTCCAGCGTGAATTATATTATTTGGATTTGATAACTAGTTGATTTAACTACTTGACACTTGCATGTTTGATTTTTCTGATTGATTATGCACTGGGAAGATTTCTCAATGTGACCATTCAATAGAAAAACAACAATAAACTCCTGTCTCATTCCATCACTTTTTATTGGATTTTATTATCATTTGGCTCTTAGTTTGTTAAGGAAAGACAAGAAACTAATAACGAAATTGAAAATAAATAAATAAATAAAAATATGGGGCACTTCCCACACGTTCTCTCACAATCAGAGATTGTGTGGGGGCGCCCTCATACTTTCTCTCACATGGGAGAAAGTGCAAAAGGGGAAGGACCACACTTTCTCTCAATCCCGCACTTTCTTCTTAAGTGAGAGAAAGTTAGCCCCCACACTTTCTCCTAAAGTGAGAGAAAGTGTTGGAATGAGATAAACTGTGGCCCAACATCAACTTATTGAGAGCAAAGTAAGTTGACGACAAATTGGCCAAGGGGCGACAGATTGGACAGTGAAGTGCGACCCAGTCTGTCGCCCTCAAAAGCTTAGAATTGGCGACAGATTGGTCCTGGTGTTGAGGACCAATCTGTCGCCTGGGCGACAAATTGGTCCTGGAGTTGAGGCCCAATCTGTCGCCGGGCGACAAATTTGTCGCCCGGCGACAGATTGGTC
>JAMYXO010006613.1:0-13334 GCA_033310375.1 Conus canariensis | reverse complement strand
GACAATTTTTCCAATGAAAAAAGTACAAATTTGCCAGTCTCCATACCTTTTTTATTTCTGTTGTTTGTTTACAGTTTGTTTTTCATCTGTTTTTCTGTGGGGATTTAAATTATTTTTAATGCCATTTTTTCTGATTTTAGGAAGAATCCATTCGGGAGGAAAATATAAAATTTTACTTTGACCCTACGGGAAAACCCCTTTTTTCTGTGTTCCCAAGTTGATTACGTTTATTTCGCACTCCTTTCTGTTGTTGAGTCAAGAAATAAATTTAACAGGGGGAAAATAAAAAAATCCACGTATGACAAATGAAATGAAAATAAAGTTTTAAACCAGCATTGTTTTTTTTTTTTTTTTTTTTTTTTTTTTTTTTTAAAGGATTGTCAAGCATTAAAAATGCAATCACCCTGGAAATTTTATGTTTGCCTTAATTTTCCCAAAGTTACGGTGCTTTCACCCCAAGGGATATGTTCATTCCCCAAAGAAAAAGGATTAAGCAACCAAAAAAAAGTTTAAATTTTTAATAGCTCCAAAAATGTTTTGATTTGTACTGTATGTTTTTTGGCCCAGTCTTATCAGCTGCATTTAACACAGAGTAGCCCCCTTTGGTGTGGGTGACATTTACATAATAATAATGGGGGGGTACTGAAATTCCTCTTTTGGGGAGGGAGATCTCACAGGTCAACTGTATTGTTGTGTTCTGGCAAATTAACAATCTGACCAAAAGGCTATTACATCACTGAAAATAATGACTTAATGTGACCTTCCAAAAACAAATGAATTCGATTTTCAACAGTCTGCCATCTGATACACAAAGACGTTCCGGTCTGCCATCTGATCCTTGTTGTAACAGTTTGCATTGATACACATCAGATGTCAACAGTCGGGCCATCTGATAAAACAGTCTCAAACTCTTTTGAGTATTTTGATGTACCCCCTTTTTTTTTCCCCCGTAAACCCTCTATTAAAAAAGGAATTACGCCACAACTGTAAAAAACCCCCTCATATCAAATAAGGATTACCCACAACTACAGTTTTTTTGAAAGACAGCGAGATCCATAAATATTTTTAAAAACTTTTTAAAGTTTCAGGACGTAAGTTGTTGACAAAAAGAGTCTTCATAGCCCAGGGTGTGTTTTAAAAAATATTTCCCCATGTTATTTTCTCATTCAGTCATCTGAGCTGCAGTTTGTTTGTTTGAGTATTTTTTTTTTTTTTAAAGACTAAAGGGGTAAAAATCTGTGGAAAAATCAAAAGATACCACATAGTTAAAAAATTTGTAAAAATGTTGTCATAGAGCCTTTAGTTAAAATTTTACTCTTAAAATGAATATTCCTATAGTCCATGCAGTTAAGTTTCTTTTGCAAAGTTCAATGAATGCAAACTAACTCCCCGTATCCCTTTTCCTTGGTCCCCCTGAAAATTGAGCGATTTAATGTTTTCTACAAACCCCGATGATGCATCCAACCTGACTGAAAACCGCATCTATCACCCCCCCCCCCCCCCCCCCCCCCCCCCCCCCCCCCCCCCCCCCCCCCCCCCCCCCCCCCCCCCCCCCCCCCCCCCCCCCCCCCCCCCCCCCCCCCCCCCCCCCCCCCCCCCCCCCCCATCTCCTCTGGCAGAACAGCAGATCATGTCCCCCCTTCACACCTGCATTTTCTGCACCACCCTTAGGTCCCACCCTCCCCCATTTTGTTAGTATACATGATGCCCCTGTCAGGTGCTTCACATCATTGATAGTTTATAATCCTTTTTTTGTTCCAGGTACAAAAATGCTGTTTCCCAACAGTGTTGACACTACAAGCAAAGATTCAGGTACCTTCTATATGTGCCTATCTTAGCAACTGAATAGTTCCTTCATAGTTCCAGTGAAGTGTTTTGCTTGCTACTCCTTCTTCTCTCAAAGATTCTTTTTCCCTGTCATTTTTCAAAGCATCTCTGTTAATTCTATGGTCCTAAAACAGCCAACAGTGCAATAGTAGCAGAACTCAACTTTCTGTTATTCTTTTTCCCTTTCTGCTGAAACTGTGAAAGGGTAAATAGGGATTGTACTGGCAAGTTTTCAGAAGAAGAAATTCTAAAAAAAGAAAAAAATGTGCTCACTTTGGATGAGTCTGCTTGTCCCTCTCCCCCCCACCCCCTCCCCTTCCTTTTTTTTCTGCTTGGTGTGTGTTTTGTGTGTGTGTGTGTGTGTGTGTGTGTGTGTGTGTGTGTGTGTGTTTCTTTATGATGAGTCTGGACAAATCTTTTTTCTCTTTAAACATTTAAGCAACAACACTTTTTTTTTTTTACCACATATATATAAAGTCTATGTGTGTGTGTTTTCCCAACTATTTAAGCAACAGTGCTTTTTAATAATTTATACATAGCTTTATGATGTGTCTGGACACATCTTTTTTCTTTTTTAAACAATTTAAGCGGAAAACGCTTTTTTGTTTTTTCAACATATACAATATATTTTTTTTTTTACCACATTTTATATCAAGTCTATGTGTGTGTGTTTTTCAATAATTTAAGCAACAGCGCTTTTTTTAAAAATGTATACACTTCTGTGTTCAGGAGCTCTTGTGCGAGTGTTTCGAGAACTGTATGCAAAGAGGAGCTCCACGTGTTAGAAAACTTAAAAACTCATAGCCACCAACCATACAGCGTTTTCTTTTTAAGTTTTTCACCACAAAGTGGATCATAAAATCCTGTCCTGAAAACGAAACAGATCAATGATACACTATCCATTACGTGTTACCTGTACTACAGCCTCAAATCAACTATTTCAAAACTGCGTTTCGGGCACCAGGAATTTCCCTAAAAGTATCAGTAAGCGAGCAAATGTTAATTAAATACATATAATGGAATTCCCTAAAAATGCCATTACATCAATGGGCAAAAAAGACATCAGGGACAGCTAATCCCACTCTGTGTAAACTGTTTACAGCCTAATTACTGACCACATTACCAAAAAAAAAAACCCCATTTTTTAATAAGTCAAAAACGACAACAACAAAACAAAAGTGACATTTAATAGATTATAAGTTATAACAAGAGAAAGAAAAAAGGACTTTGTTGCTTGCAATACAAAGAGATGTAAAATGTACCGTGTGGGAAATAAAAACAAACACAGTGGACAAAAAAAAAAAAAAAAAAAAAAAACAGAACGACATAAAACAGGTCAAAACAGCAGAGTCTAAGAGTAACAGAAAAGAGGAGATTACAGGCACAGAATTTCAGAAAGCAGGGATACGATTTACACTGAAACTATTTCGAAAGCAGGGATACAATTTTCACTGAAACTACTTAACTATAGTTTAGCTCGAAATACCCACCATCCTAATGTCCTGACAACTAAATCTTCTGGTGGACAAGCAGAACTGGTCTCCTGTCGGGCAACTGATTTCTGTGTCAAAGCATGACCGTGCAGTTAGCTTGGGTGCAGACTAATCATACTTCCCTCCTCCCAACCAAGGTGTGATGTATGACTTACACAATTTCATTAATTCACTCAATTACTGTGCCATAAGCATGCATGCACTGTGTTGATCAGCACGAGAATATTAGATCTAATCCCTTTCATTCTCCCTCTCAGTTCTTCTAGTTCTGGAATACAAGAA
Organism: Conus canariensis; assembly: GCA_033310375.1. Taxonomy (NCBI): domain Eukaryota; kingdom Metazoa; phylum Mollusca; class Gastropoda; order Neogastropoda; family Conidae; genus Conus; species Conus canariensis. The sequence continues at coordinate 9,732 of JAMYXO010006613.1, read as the reverse complement.
GTTGAAGAACCTTTTGCTGAAAAAAAACCCTCATCATAGACCTTAACCGAATTAAAGATATAAAGAATACAACCAAGGCTAACAAGGAAAAGTACATTTCAGAAATAGAGTCAGAAAAATCATGAATAGCTGTTCTACAATAAAGAGGAAAAAAAAGTACCATTGCACTACCGATGCTGTTCTGAATATAAATTACGCTGCTGAGTCTGATTCAAAGTCAGCATTTTTTGTAAGCTGTTCATCTGTTAAACAAAACGAATTATGTCACAGTTGTAATTGCAATGCGGGCAAGCTTAGTTATTTCATTCACCGTCTTTTTACTTAAAGGACAAGGAAATCTGGGGGGATATACAGATTTTTGTATTCATTTGTTCCCAAGGCAACTACAGATCATTTGGGAATTTTTAGCCATGTAGAGCCCCAGCATCCATACCCCTAGCGAATAGTTTACAGTTTAGTGTATATGTTCATGAGAGCTGTGTGAATCAGTGAATAGTTTACAGTTTAGTGTATATGTTCATGAGAGCTGTGTGAATCAGTGAATGAGTGAAAACTTTTGAAAATGAGTAAGTGTCTGTGTCACTCTGTGTGTGTGTGTGTGTGTGTGTGTGTGTGTGTGTGTGTGTGTGTGAGAGAGAGAGAGAGAGAGAGAGAGAGAGAGAGAGAGAGAGAGAGAGAGAGAGAGAGAGAGAGAATTTGAAAATGAGTAAGAATATACATGTGTCACTCTATGAAAGAGAGAGAGAGATGTCTGTCTGTGCAGGAGTGTGTGTGTGTGTGTGTGTGTGTGTGTGTGTGTGTGTGTGTGTGTGTGTGTGTGTGTGTGTGTACGTGTGTGTGAGTGTGTGTGTGTCTGAATGTGTGTGTGTGTGTGTGTGTGTGTGTGAGTGTGTGTGTGTGTGTGTGTGTGTGTGTGTGTGTGTGTGTGTGTGTGTGTGCGCGCATGCATGAGTGCACATGTGCATGTGCATGCAGGCATGTGTGTGTGTGTGTGTGTGTGTGTGTGTGTGTATGTGTGCGCGCACATGCATGAGTGCACACGCGCATGTGCATGCAGGCATGTGTGTGTGTGTGTGTGTGTGTGTGTGTGTGTGTGTGTGTGTGCATCTGTGTGTGTGTGTATAGTGTGTGTGCATGCGTATGCATATGTGTGTGCATGTGCATGTGTGTGTGTATGTGAGAGAGCTCATGTGCGTGCATCTGTGTGAGGAAGAAGAGCTTAAGTAAGAGGAGGGGGGGGGGGGGGGGGTAGGGGTCGGTAACAGTAACAGTATAACATTGAGTTTAAATGATGGACTGTTCTTAGTTTGCCAACAGATGCTTTCTCCTCTTCACCTCAGCATCAATATGAAATCCTATCATGAAGTTTGTCAATTTCACTGTCTGACTTGAATATGGAGGCACAACCCATTTGGCAAACTATCACGAGATAACGTTGTTGTTTTTTTTAACAATTTATCTAACAGCACTATAATCTGTATCTAAACAAAGCAGTACAGTAAATATCATATCATTTTTCTCAAGCTACATTACGTACTACCACTGTGTTATTTTAGCATCAGAAAGACCTATTTCCTTGTCTCGCCAGTTCTTTGGTGTTTGGTTAATGGTATAATGAAACGTCCCATCCCAATTTTTTTTTTTTTTTTTTTTTAACGAGTCTTTTCTTAGAAGTAGTCTGGTCTCAAGGTTTAGCAGACTTAAGAAGTCCATACTTTGAACTACTTTTGAGAAACAATGTACAAGTTTACCCACAATTGTGCAGTGGCACTGTCACCACCAGCTCCTTGATAAAACTGCATCTCACTTCCTTCTAAAGCCAATGTCACTTGTCAAAGAGATGTCAAACAGACATACACTAATAATTGTCAAGTCATGGTGGCATTACTTTAAAATTCTTACTTAGTAAACATTAGCAAACAAGTGATAAACATGACGTACACCACTCCTTTGGTGGCAAATCAAAAGTGAACTATTTCTAACATTTGACATTTATCATTCATAATCACATAATCAAGTAATAACATAGGCGAAAAAAAAAAATGGTGTGATTGGAGTACACATCAAAAAAGAGAGTTAAGTAAATCAGTGATAATTTGTTGTAATTGGAGGTGGGGGGGGGGGGGGGGGCAGAGATGAAGGGGTTGGCAGGACCAATGTGAGTGCTCAGGCTTACAATAACAGTGATCTCTCTTCAAACTTTGCCAGATATTGAAGGAAAACGCTTGGATCTGGCACAAAGAACATTGGTCATGCAACCCCAATCACTCAACCAATTCTTTTTTCCCTTAAGGGTGGTAAATAGTTGTGCTAACAAGCAGCTGTGTGTGTGCTAACTTTGTTTTCAAAAAAATATCACTCACCTTGTTTCATCTCTCGGGATATTCGTGCTGATTTGCGGGAATCCATTTTAGTTCGAAGGGCTGAATATATCAGAACTTTGATTCACTATCACATTGACATCAAGGGCCACACAGCACAGCACAGCACAGTACTTGATCGGTGCACAGTCACAACATACTTGGTGCACTATCACTCCAATCCAACATTAGTGATAGCACTAAGTCATTCAACGCAGTACAACAGCTGATCTAGATACTAATAAGCACACAACAGGTGATCAATATGGGGCAGCACACACAAAAACAAACCCAAAACCAAAAATGAAATTTATCAAAAAAAACCCTCACCAAACATGCACCAGAACTGTAAGAGATGGTCATTGACAGATAAACTTGGTATGTCAATCCAAATGGTCATGAACCTTTTGGTTCTTGAGATTTCTGGCCTCCAGTTTATACTGACTTTCCTTTTCAAATTCATGGTGATAACAGGATAATCAATCAAATTTATAGCGTACACATAACAATGTCCAATAGTACTTAGTACTGCAACGTAAGGTTTCTTACTTCGACTGGACTGAGTAAGTGGTACAGTTTCAAAGCAAACTTCCCACGAATACTAGTTTTTCATCAAAACGTGTGTCATCATTTACTATACAAACGCAACGTGTACACGTTGTGCCTTGGTACTGTTTTGTTAATCAAATGCTTTAAAAACTCATCTAGTTGAACTGATCTCAAGCTTACAGAGCAACTGCAATCTTTTGACACACATCATCTGACTAAGTACAACTGAAGATGTTTAAAATGACCTTTTCAAAAAATTTTCTATTCAAACAACATAATGACAGCAATTTCCCACTCCTGGCTGCTGTTAAATGTTGGACCGTTTCCAACACTAGCAGTCACACAGCTGTTGCAGCCGAATGTCAGAACCTTATCACCTAACACTATCAGGTTCTGAAAGATCAGACGTTCAAAATAGTATTTTTTAAAACGTTATTCGATTGTAAATTACTGAGCTAATGAGTACTTCACTGGCTGTGTAACTTGTGTTAAATGTTATGTCTGGACGTGTAGACCAGATTCTTCGGCATATTCAGTGATTATTCCGTCAACTTTAAATGTGTTCTTGTTGACATCGACGAATTTCGACCGTCGTGATGGCAGTGGCTAAATCTGTCAAGTCAGGTAAAAATCAACAATCAAGAACAAACAATTTGGTTATCGTTTCTTTAGAAGTGGTCGGCCGCAACATGTAATGGCCTTGGCATTCATAGGAAGGTGCAGTGGAAGGAAGGTGCAGGAACACCTCACAATATTACACTTGCATGGTCGGGCTTCTACACACCGAAGGAACAAGAAAGCAAAACTGAACACTTCGAGGCCGCGAAAGAAAGCATGCTTTGACACTTACCTAGGAGTTCTCACTTGAATTTACCGATCAACACTTTATCTCTACACCGATTCCATCTATGACTCATTGCATTCCACGTGCAACGGGCAAACAGCACTGGATTACTGTAACTGCGATCTTTGTGCTTCCATCACACTTTCACCGGATATCGACTGCTAGAGAGGTTGGGCTGCCATCTGACGGTCGTACTGCGGCAAACGAAGAGGTGGCAACTCCGTAGGAGCGCGCGGGCTTCAGAAAGCGTTGAAAAAGTTTGCGGTATTATAACATAAAAAGAGACATTTTGAATAAGCTGAATGTTCAGACTGAACTGTTGATAGAACTACCAGCATTTAACCTTTCAAAAGACTCCTTGAACAGGGGGGGGGGGGGGGGGGGGGGGGGGTCAATGGCAAGTGTGTGTGTGCGTGCGTTGTGTGTGTGGCGCGCGCGCGCGCGCGCGCGTGCGTGTGTTGTGTGTGACAGGCTACATTTTTCTTGTTGATATAACGCTTGAGCGGATGCAGCAAGACTCCGTTGTATAATATTATTTCAACTGGATGTTAACCAGCCGCGCAATTTAGCGTCACGCCTGGTGCGAAGGGAGGGTATCCTGTTGTATATGATTTAACTGCATCAATAACATACCATAGCATGTAAACAGTAAACAAGTTGGGTATTTTTTGCTCCATAAGAAAACCTAACACAGAGTAACTTTTATTCAAGACTGGCACAGCCTTTTAAACTTGAATAAAGTCAGACAAATACATAGACGAACAATCTAATAGTGGGGAAAAAACAAGCGCAGGCCATCAACTGAACTATCTTCATAGTAATGACTTGGCAAAGATTTGGACTTAAGGAGGGGGGGGGGGGGGGGGTAATTTGAAGATGGAGAAACTGGGAACATGAAATTAAGAAACTATGTTACAGATATGAAAACTCTTCACTAGCTGCATAAGGGAACCATCGCAATCTCTTTTGAAGGCAGATATATTTGTATTGCCTGCTCCGAGGCCTTTCGTCCGCTGGGTCGGACTCATCAGGGAGACACGGCTGGTTGTGTCTGCGCTCCTGGCGTCAAATAGAGACACACCACAGTCCATAATACTGTGGTGTTCTCACCACCAAGAGTGCAAAAAAGAATCCAATAGCACTCCCAAAGCAGCCAGCGAAGAGTAGTAAATGAAACCAACGAAAGTGTGGGGAGGAAAAAAGTTGCTGAAAAACTAAAGACATTATGCAAACAGTATAAAATAAAGGGGACAATCTTTGAGCCTACGCTTGAGGATCCACCCAAAGATGCAAGGGAGATCAAAAGACAAACACACAGACGGACAGAAAACAAATACAAATAACCTCAATTTAATCAAAACAAAAATCGGAAATGAAATGAGGCAGGGAACAGTAAACGATAAACAGTAAACAAGTTGGGTATTTTTTGCTCCCATAAGAAAAACCTAACACAGAGTAACTTTTATTCAAGACTGGCACAGCCTTTTAAACTTGAATAAAGTCAGACAAATACATAGACGAACAATCTAATAGTGGGGAAAAAACAAGCGCAGGCCATCAACTGAACTATCTTCATAGTAATGACTTGGCAAAGATTTGGACTTAAGGAGGGGGGGGGGGGGGGGTAATTTGAAGATGGAGAAACTGGGAACATGAAATTAAGAAACTATGTTACAGATATGAAAACTCTTCACTAGCTGCATAAGGGAACCATCGCAATCTCTTTTGAAGGCAGATATATTTGTATTGCCTGCTCCGAGGCCTTTCGTCCGCTGGGTCGGACTCATCAGGGAGACACGGCTGGTTGTGTCTGCGCTCCTGGCGTCAAATAGAGACACACCACAGTCCATAATACTGTGGTGTTCTCACCACCAAGAGTGCAAAAAAGAATCCAATAGCACTCCCAAAGCAGCCAGCGAAGAGTAGTAAATGAAACCAAACGAAAGTGTGGGGAGGAAAAAAGTTGCTGAAAAACTAAAGACATTATGCAAACAGTATAAAATAAAGGGACAATCTTTGAGCCTACGCTTGAGGATCCACCCAAAGATGCAAGGGAGATCAAAAGACAAACACACAGACGGACAGAAACAAATACAAATAACCTCAATTTAATCAAAACAAAAATCGGAAATGAAATGAGGCAGGGAACAGTAAACGATAAACAGTAAACAAGTTGGGTATTTTTTGCTCCCATAAGAAAACCTAACACAGAGTAACTTTTATTCAAGACTGGCACAGCCTTTTAAACTTGAATAAAGTCAGACAAATACATAGACGAACAATCTAATAGTGGGGAAAAAAACAAGCGCAGGCCATCAACTGAACTATCTTCATAGTAATGACTTGGCAAAGATTTGGACTTAAGGAGGGGGGGGGGGGGGTAATTTGAAGATGGAGAAACTGGGAACATGAAATTAAGAAACTATGTTACAGATATGAAAACTTCACTAGCTGCATAAGGGAACCATCGCAATCTCTTTTGAAGGCAGATATATTTGTATTGCCTGCTCCGAGGCCTTTCGTCCGCTGGGTCGGACTCATCAGGGAGACACCCAAAGATGTCTGTTTGCATAATGTCTTTAGTTTTTCAGCAACTTTTTTCCTCCCCACACTTTCGTTTGGTTTCATTTACTACTCTTCGCTGGCTGCTTTGGGAGTGCTATTGGATTCTTTTTTGCACTCTTGGTGGTGAGAACACCACAGTATTATGGACTGTGGTGTGTCTCTATTTGACGCAGGAGCGCAGACACAACCAGCCGTGTCTCCCTGATGAGTCCGACCCAGCGGACGAAAGGCCTCGGAGCAGGCAATACAAATATATCTGCCTTCAAAAGAGATTGCGATGGTTCCCTTATGCAGCTAGTGAAGAGTTTTCATATCTGTAACATAGTTTCTTAATTTCATGTTCCCAGTTTCTCCATCTTCAAATTACCCCCCCCCCCCCCCTTAAGTCCAAATCTTTGCCAAGTCATTACTATGAAGATAGTTCAGTTGATGGCCTGCGCTTGTTTTTTCCCCACTATTAGATTGTTCGTCTATGTATTTGTCTGACTTTATTCAAGTTTAAAAGGCTGTGCCAGTCTTGAATAAAAGTTACTCTGTGTTAGGTTTTCTTATGGGAGCAAAAAATACCCAACTTGTTTACTGTTTATCGTGTTACTGTTCCCTGCCTCATTTCATTTCCGATTTTTGTTTTGATTAAATTGAGGTTATTTGTATTTGTTTCTGTCCGTCTGTGTGTTTGTCTTTTGATCTCCCTTGCATCTTTGGGTGGATCTCAAGCGTAGGCTCAAAGATTGTCCCTTTATTTTATACTGTTTGCATAATGTCTTTAGTTTTTCAGCAACTTTTTTCCTCCCCACACTTTCGTTTGTTTCATTTACTACTCTTCGCTGGCTGCTTTGGGAGTGCTATTGGATTCTTTTTTGCACTCTTGGTGGTGAGAAACACCACAGTATTATGGACTGTGGTGTGTCTCTATTTGACGCCAGGAGCGCAGACACAACCAGCCGTGTCTCCCTGATGAGTCCGACCCAGCGGACGAAAGGCCTCGGAGCAGGCAATACAAATATATCTGCCTTCAAAGAGATGCGATGGTTCCCTTATGCAGCTAGTGAAGAGTTTTTCATATCTGTAACATAGTTTCTTAATTTCATGTTCCCAGTTTCTCCATCTTCAAATTACCCCCCCCCCCCCCTCCTTAAGTCCAAATCTTTGCCAAGTATTACTATGAAGATAGTTCAGTTGATGGCCTGCGCTTGTTTTTTCCCACTATTAGATTGTTCGTCTATGTATTTGTCTGACTTTATTCAAGTTTAAAAGGCTGTGCCAGTCTTGAATAAAAGTTACTCTGATGTTAGGTTTTTTATGGGAGCAAAAAATACCCAACTTGTTTACTGTTTTCGTTTACTGTTCCCTGCCTCATTTCATTTCCGATACCATAGCATGTCATGTAGGCTTTAGAGCCTTTTGCCTGCTATGTCGTCATTGTTTCTCTCTCTCTCTCTCTCTCTCTCTCTCTCTGTCTCTCTCTCTGTCTCTCTCTCTCTCTCTCTCTCTCTCTCTCTCTCTCTGTTTCATTGTTGGAACGTGCACAGCAGTATAAACTAAGTTTACTCATTACATCACTGACACCACAATTTGTTAGGAAGTAACATTCTTCACGATGTTTCAGGCTCATTTCTGAGGAAATTTCAGTTGTGCGTTCTGTGGTGATGTTTTTATAATCTTGCCAGGTAAATAGTTCCAAATAATCCTGTAACTTAAAAGAAAAAAAAAAGTGCGTTGAAAAAGCAACAACAGTTTATTCGATTTGTTAGGATGACCATAGTGCTGGTGTATCATGAGTTCATGAGAACAAACTTCTCAGTTGCGGCTTTGGGAATCATAGTATTTACAGCAATAAAAAGTTTTACGAACGGTCTCCATCATAATTATCACCTCGATCTTGTTCCTCAACGTTCTAGACTTGGTTATCGGGAATTTCGATCTTTTTCCGTAACTTACTTGATTTAAATTTTAAGAATAATTCTTAGTGAGTCCGCCAAAAACAAGGATAAACAAGTTACAAGACAAAACACGACGCGTTTCAACCTCTTAGGTCTCCTTCAGGTAAGAAAAACAATGTTCAGGACAATGAACGGGAAGAACGAGGACGAAACGAGGCCGTCGGAAAGGGACAAAGTTTGACAGTGATTGGACTAAGTCACTTTGAAACTAAGCCTAACTAAAGTGGCTTAATCCAGTCACTAATTTGTTTCATGAATCATGTGAGTTTCAGTGGGGTTTGTAAAGCGAGAATGGTTCAGTGTGTATTACGCTGAAACTGATGCACACACCGGTCTGCTTAAGAAGACATGATCTTCAGTATCCAGTTTAGGTCAGATTTTAACTTTCCAAACGAGCATGAAAACTCTCCAAATTCCTTTGCATTAATTAATCAGCATAAATGTCTTTGCATAGACAACACTCCCAACCAAGCAGCTTCAGTGGTGTTAGGCCTAAATGCGTTATGCTGGGTCCGGAGAGAGAGAGAGAGAGAGAGAGAGATGGAGATGAGAGAGAGACGAGAGAGAGAGAGAGAGAGAGAGAGAGAGAGAGCATATGCGCATCACTGCTACGATGGACAGGAAGGTGAAAACTTCATTGACTGTGCAGTTATTGCACGAATGCATGTACACGGCCAGCGAGTGGGGAACAAAGTCATCTACATGTACACATCAATTTCATCTTCAACAGAGCAACACTGATGAGCGAAAGTGGCAAAGACACGCAACTGGTTGACTCCTCACAGTTCGCAAAGGAAACAAACAATAACACGGAAAAGTGCAGGACTCTCAAAAAAAACAAATCAAAACAAAATAAAAGGCGGGAGGGGGGGGGGGGGGGTGTTCACTGGCAAGTACATGTTGTGAAATATGCTTACAGCAAGAATGTGCACGACCCTTCTGTTTGTCTTTTAAGAGATTAATATTGCACAAATGTGTTTACGCTTCTTTCTGTGAATCTGTAAATAAGACCGAATTATGAGGGCTGCGTAATCATGACAGGTACTCTCTCTCTCTCTCTCTCTCTCTCTCTCTCTCTCTCTCTCTCGGGGGGGGGGGGGGTGGGGGGGGTGAGTGAGTGTGTGTGTGCGTGTGTGTGTGTGTGTGTGTGTGTGTGCGCGCGCGCGCGCGCGTGCGTGCGTGCGCGTTTGTGCACGTGCTCTTTCAATACATTTTAACACAGACATGCAGCATCGCTGCGGCTACAAATTACCACAATTAAAGTGAATATCAAACAAAATTATCATCTAGAAACAGACCAGTTTTAAGTTTCAGAAGTCATAACCATTCACCATGAGATTGTAGTGATTAAGACACCAGACGTTTCACTGAGTGACTCTCCCCATTCCCCACCTTCACTCCCTGATTTTAAGGAGAGGGTAGTAGGTGACACCCTCTAACAACACACATAGATATTTTGTTTGAAAATCTT
>JAMYXO010000660.1:0-40243 GCA_033310375.1 Conus canariensis | reverse complement strand
AAGGAGAAGTTGGGGAGAGGGGGGGTTTAGCCTCCTCTCCTGTTGTTTTTTCGTGTGGATCCCGTTCACGTGGGGTTTTGTGTAGGGTTCAAAACTCAGAAAGGGATGGTGCTGAGTCTTCAAACTTTAAAGTTGGGGGGGCCCAGGTGGCTGCATTTTCGGTCAAATCCGGGTGAAGAGCATTGGCTCTCGTTCGGTGCCAGCGTTTGCGCGTGGGTCTGTTTTCGGTCGACATGGGGAGCCGACCCTCGTGGCGTTTTTGCTCTTGGTCGAGCAGTTGTCGGTGTTTCTGTGTGCTCGCCCCGGGGTTCGGGTGCTGGGTGGCCGCCCATTTTTTCATGTTCTGTGTTGAGCAGGTATGTGGATTTAAATTTAAGGTGATATAATGTATGAGTTAAGGGGGGGTTGTTTTGTGCACACTGTCATCTTGTACAAAGGTGTAAAATAATATAGCTCATGTTTAATCAATTTCAAGTTTTTAGGGAAAGGGAGGGAGAAAATGGGAAAAAATAAGGACTAAATGGGAATGGGTTAAAAAAATGTGTTGAGGTGGGTTTTGCCCACGGGTTGTTTTTAAAGGGTGGAAACGGGAAAGGAAAAAGAAAAAGAAGGAATTTGGTTATGAAGTTTTAAAGGGGAAATGTAAATATTTAAACTTGGTTCGATCCGGGTTTGGGATTGAGTGGACTTATTCGTGAAAAGGGGGTTCAAAACGGATAGCTTTGGGGAAGCATGAAAGGTGTTTTGGGCCCCGAGTGCTTGAGCTTATAGGTGCGTGTATGAAGCTATGGAAAGGATAATTTTGTGTAGTTGTAGAACGGGTATGGTGTTAAGCACGGGGGTTTTTGGAAAGGCGGGGTATCCAATTCAATAAATGGGTTAAATTTTTCCTACATGGGGGGAGATTTGTGGGATGTGCTTTGCCTTGGGTGATTTTGCGAGATTAGCTGCCTGTCCCTTGGTCTTCTTTGGGAACGAAACATAGTACTGTTGTGGACGTGACAATATTACGAGAATGTGGTGTTGGAAGGGTATCATAAGCAGCTCTTTTGTAACCGTTTTGTAAAAAAGTGTAACTTAGTGGTGTAAACGAGTGAGAAGGATAGATGTAATCGTTATGGGCTAGTAGTCTCTGGTGGTAAAAAAAAATCCTGGGAAGGGGTGAACTAAGGGTTCCCCGTAATCAGTGTGATGTGTTGTATATCTACGGTTGGAGGGTAACAGTTTTGTCAAGTGCAGGTGAGGGCCTTCCCCACCATCCGTGGCCCGGTACACCAGGGGGCGGGGCCCGGGTTTTAGGGGGAGCTCGGACAGCAGTTGCTCATCCTGTCCCTGTGCCCGGGGCGATCGTCGCAGGTGCGCAGTTACCCCGCCGCACCCCCCATCCTGCTGTCCCCCGGACTTTTGTCCCGCCCTTCCCCCTTTTTCCCAATGTACCCCCTTTTCCCTTTTCCACCGGGTCCGTTTCACAGCCTGGCCATTAACTCGCCGTAGCTAGGGTCCCGGCTGTGGCCTCTTTGCTGCTGTCGCTGTTGTGCTGGCGCCGTTGCAGGTGTCACCGTTGCTGCTGGTGCCGTTGCTGTTGTCACATTTGCTGTAGTCAAGCTCACAAAGCACTGCGCCGTAAAACGTGTGCAGCACATGCATTGTCCTCCAAGTCTCAGCTGTTCTTCCAACTCTCTGTGGAGTTAGCAATGTGGCTGTTGAATCAAATACATCCACGGACATACTGATTAAAAACAAGTTTGGTGCGTCAATCATACATCGATGTTCAGTGGATCAGCAGACCAATTCAAACAACAATGGGGTGGGTACAACTGATTCTATTTTGCCTGCTCATTCAACGCATCGACGACATACTGATTAAAGTACGTATGATGCACAAAACTTTCATAGCTGTTTAATGCATGTCCAAAACCAGTTCATACTCAGTTTGGGGATATTTTAGGGTAAATGTCAGAAGCATACCTTATGTGGCATATTCATAAAACACATAGGCCTGCACACTGGTGACTATCAGATTGATGCATAGAACGACTTTTTCTCTCTGTTCCTCTATTCCATGTCCAGAACATGTCAAACATTTTTTGTGGAGACAGGTTCCTAAATGTGGATAAGGACAGGCTTCAAACATGTATGCTCAATGTGGATTGTAAATGAAACACGTTGACAGACTCCCTGATAAAAACCAGTTTGATGCGTGTAACATACATGGCTGTTTAGTGGATACCCAAACCAGTCTCAGCCTTTCCAGCTAATCTCCTTTGATGAATAAGAATGTTAAGCATGAATATATCTACGCTTACTTGAGCACGACTGCCTCATGTTGACGACATTGTGCTTGGTGATTAATCTTTCTGGCATAATCACTCTAATTTATAATACTTTGTACCTTGTAAAGTGTGTGTGTGTGTGTGTGTGTGTGTGTGTGTGTGTGTGTGTGTGTGTGTGAGAGAGAGAGAGAGAGAGAGAGAGAGAGAGAGAGAGAGAGAGAAAAGATAGTGTGTCATATGTGTGCTTTCTCTTCTGTTAATATCAATAATTACTGATCTTGTTGTATGCCATTTTTGTAATGTATGATATCATGTAACAGTATAGAATACATCTGAATGGATATTTGTCAGGTGGAAAAAAAACCGCATATATTACCCTTGAGAAATATGTTAATCAATCTATAAATCAATCCCTCTTTCTCTGTGAATGCAACATTGTTTGTTTGGTAATTTATCAGGATTCAAAACAAAAAAGTTGTTTATCGCCTTATCGCATTCATTTCTTGAATATCTTTGTAACACACATGTTACCGTAGAATAATTAAAAAGTCATGACTGAACGTTGTAAATGCTTGTGTCGTTTCAGGGTCTCACTGAAGGGACGTAACTGGTGTGTGCCTGTCTGAATGTCAAATGTAGTGTCCCCTTAAAAATATGGACACCCTCCCCTTCCCGCCACTAGAATTCTTTACAGTTGTGAAGAGCAACCATCGCATATTACTGTTCTCTCTCTCTCTCTCTCTCTCTCTCTCTTCTCTCTCTCTCTCTCGGACTGACCGTACATTTCTTGTTCCTTTTTTTTTTTTTACTGGTTTTGTTTTTCCTCTGTGTAATATTCTGAAACCGTTGTTGCTTTTGTTCTTGCTGTTGTTGTTGTTGTTGTCGTCGTCGTCGTCATCGTTGTTCTTGTTGTTGTTACTTTCTTTTTCTTTCTTTCTTTCTTTTGTTTGTTCGCTTGCTAGATTTTTATTCTTTTACTGTGTGGAAAACATTACTGTTTAATTTCAGATATTTTTCCCCGTAGCATCGATCGTTCATTCAATTTACTCAAAATGCCTTGTTCAGCTGAAAGCGCTGAACACTATGACCAGAGCAGTGGAACACATGTTGCCCATTTAAATGAGTACCATTTGTATAACAAGACACCTGATGGATGCCTTTACTGAATGAACCCCCATAAATTCATTGGCTTGGACTTAGTGAAACCCGTCTTAATTCCCAAATTACAAATGAAAATACTTGCAATTGTCACCGATCTGATCAGGTGGAAATCCTACAGACGCACCGACGGCTCTGTATCTATCCGTAGCATCATTCCACGATGGGGGTGTAGGCTTACCGGACCATATATGGTAGTTGTTGGGTTCAGGAAGGAAGGTGGGGGTGTTGGATACCTGTACGTTCCATTCATATATTGGGTGTGCGTGTGCTACCATGCACAGGCAGGGAAAGGATAAGTGTGGGGAGAGAGGGGGTTAGCCTCCCGTCTCCTGTTGTGTTTCGTGTGGAGTCCCGTTTCACGTGCGGTTTGTGTAGGGTTCAAAACTCAGCAAGGAGTGAGTGCTGAGACATCAAACTTTAAAGTTTGGTGGGGCCGGGTGGCTAGCACTTCGGTCAAAATCCTTGGTGAAGAGCAGCTGGGCTCTCGTTCTGGTGCCAGCGTTTGCGCTGTGGGTCTGACCTCGGTCGACATGGTGAGCCGACCCTCGTGAGCGTTTTGCTCTTGGTCGAGCAGTTGTCGGTGTTTCTGTGTGCTGCGACCCTGAGGTTCAGGTGCTGGGGTGGCCAGCCGCAGTTGTTGTCATCGTTCTGTGTTGTAGCAGGTATGTGGAGTTAATTAAGGTGATAGTAATGTAGTGAGTTAAGGTGGCGTTGTCTTGTGCACATCTGTCATCTTGTACAAAGGTGTAAATAATATGAGCTCATGTTTTGAATCAATTTCAAGTTTCTTAGGGAAAAGGAAGAGGGAGAAAATGGGAAAAATAAGGACTAAATCGGAATAGGTTGAGAAAAGTGTGTTGATGGTGGGTTTTGACCAGTGGGTTGTGTTGAGAGGTGGAAACAGGGAAAAGGAAAAAGAAAAGAAGGAAATTTGGTTATGAAGTTTTGAATGGAAATGTAAATAGTTATCATTGGTTCGATCCTGGTGTTAGGATTGAGTGGGTACTTATTCGTGACAAGAGGTTCGAACGGATATGCTTTCGGGAAGCATAGAAAGGGTGTGTTGGCACCGAGTGCTGTAGAGCTTATGATGGTGCCGTGTCATGGAAGCTATTGGAAAGGATAAGTATTGTGTAGTTGTATGAACAGGTACTGGTGTTAAGCAGCGTGGTTTGGTATGGCGCGGGTATCCTAATTCAATAATATAGGTTAATATTGTTCCTACATGGCGGGAGATTTGTGGGAGTGTGCTTATGCCTTGGGTGATTGTGCGGAGATATAGCTGTCCTGTCCCATTGGTCTTCTTTGGAATCGAAACATAGTATCTGTTGTGGACGTGACAATATTACTGAGAATGTGTGTGTTGGAAGGTGTATCATGAAGCAGCTCTTTTGTATACTGTTGTGTAAGAAGTGTAACTTAGTGGTGTAAACAGAGTGAGATAGTGATAGATGTAACTCGCTTATGGAGCTAGTAGTCTCTGGGGTGCGTAAAGAAAAATCCTGGGAATGGGTGAACTAAGGGGTCACCGTAATCAGTGATGTATGTAGCTATGTATATCTACGGTTGGAGGGTAACAGTTATGTCAAGTGCAGGTGAGGGCGCATTCCCACCATCCTGTGGCCCGGTACACCAGGCGGGTCAGGGCCGTTTTAGTCGGGGAGCTGCGGACAGCCAGTTGCTGGCATTCCTGTCCCTGACTGTCCGGCGATCGTCGCAGGTGCCTGCAGTTATCCCGCCTGCACTCCCTATCCTGCTGTGCCCCGGACTGTTGTCCCAGTCCTTCCCCTTTCCAATGCTACACCCTTTTCCCTTTTCCCATCCGGTCGCGTCTTCACAGCCTGGCCATTAACGTCGCCGTAGCTAGGGTCGCCGTTGCTGCTGGCCTCGTTGCTGCTGTCGCTGTTGCTGCTGGCGCCGTTGCAGGTGTCACCGTTGCTGCTGGTGCCGTTGCTGTTGTCACCGTTGCTGTAGTCAAGCTCACAATGCACTGCGCCGTAAAACGTGTGCAGCACATGCATTGTCCTCCAAGTCTCAGCTGTTCTTCCAACTCTCTGTGGAGTTAGCAATGTGGCTGTTGAATCAAATACATCCACGGACATACTGATTAAAAACAAGTTTGGTGCGTCAATCATACATCGATGTTCAGTGGATCAGCAGACCAATTCAAACAACAATGGGGTGGGTACAACTGATTCTATTTTGCCTGCTCATTCAACGCATCGACGACATACTGATTAAAGTACGTATGATGCACAAAACTTTCATAGCTGTTTAATGCATGTCCAAAACCAGTTCATACTCAGTTTGGGGATATTTTAGGGGTAAATGTCAGAAGCATACCTTATGTGGCATATTCATAAAACACATAGGCCTGCACACTGGTGACTATCAGATTGATGCATAGAACGACTTTTTCTCTCTGTTCCTCTATTCCATGTCCAGAACATGTCAAACATTTTTTGTGGAGACAGGTTCCTAAATGTGGATAAGGACAGGCTTCAAACATGTATGCTCAATGTGGATTGTAAATGAAACACGTTGGCAGACTCACTGATAAAAACCAGTTTGATGCGTGTAACATACATGGCTGTTTAGTGGATACCCAAACCAGTCTCGGCCTTTCCAGCTAATCTCCTTTGATGAATAAGAATGTTAAGCATGAATATATCTACGCTTACTTGAGCACGACTGCCTCATGTTGACGACATTGTGCTTGGTGATTAATCTTTCTGGCATAATCACTCTAATTTATAATACTTTGTACCTTGTAAAGTGTGTGTGTGTGTGTGTGTGTGTGTGTGTGTGTGTGTGTGTGTGTGTGAGAGAGAGAGAGAGAGAGAGAGAGAGAGAGAGAGAGAGAGAGAGAAAGATTGTGTGTCATATGTGTGCTTTCTCTTCTGTTAATATCAATAATTACTGATCTTGTTGTATGCCATTTTTGTAATGTATGATATCATGTAACAGTATAGAATACATCTGAATGGATATTTGTCAGGTGGGAAAAAAAACCGCATATATTACCCTTGAGAAATATGTTAATCAATCTATAAATCAATCCCTCTTTCTCTGTGAATGCAACATTGTTTGTTTGGTAATTTATCAGGATTCAAAACAAAATGTTGTTTATCGCCTTATCGCATTCATTTCTTGAATATCTTTGTAACACACATGTTACTGTAGAATAATTAAAAAGTCATGACTGAACGTTGTAAATGCTTGTGTCGTTTCAGGGTCTCACTGAAGGGACGTAACTGGTGTGTGCCTGTCTGAATGTCAAATGTAGTGTCCCCTTAAAAAATATAGATACCCTCCCCTTCCCGCCACTAGAATTCTTTACAGTTGTGAAGAGCAACCATCGCATATTACTGTTCTCTCTCTCTCTCTCTCTCTCTCTCTCTCTCTCTCTCCGGACTGACCGTACATTTGTTCCTTTTTTTTTCACTGGTTTTGTTTTACCTCTGTGTAATATTCTGAAACCGTTGTTGCTGTTGTTCTTGCTGTTGTTGTTGTTGTTGTCGTCGTCGTCGTCGTCGTCATCGTTGTTCTTGTTGTTGTTACTTTCTTTTTCTTTCTTTCTTTCTTTTGTTTGCTCGCTTGCTTGCTTTTTATTCTTTTACTGTGTGGAAAACATTACTGTTTAATTTCAGATATTTTTCCCCGTAGCATCGATCGTTCATTCAATTTACTCAAAATGTCTTGTTCAGCTGAAAGTGCTGAACACTATGACCAGAGCAGTGGAACACATGTTGCCCATTTAAATGAGTACCATTTGTATAACAAGACACCTGATGGATGCCTTTACTGAATGAACCCCCATATATTCATTGGCTTGGACTTAGTGAAACCCGTCTTAATTCCCAAATTACAAATGAAAATACTTGCAATTGTCACCGATCTGATCAGGTGGAAATCCTACAGACGCACCGACGGCTCTGTATCTATCCGTAGCATCATTCCACGATGGGGGTGTAGGCTTACCGGACCATATATGGTAGTTGTTGGGTTCAGGAAGGAAGGTGGGGGTGTTGGATACCTGTACGTTCCATTCATATATTGGGTGTGCGTGTGCTACCATGCACACAGGGAAAGAAGTGTGGGGAGAGGGGGGGGTTAGCCTCCCGTCTCCTGTTGTGTTTCGTGTGGAGTCCCGTTTCACGTGCGGTTTGTGTAGGGTTCAAAACTCAGCAAGGAGTGAGTGCTGAGTCATCAAGCTTTAAAGTTTGGTGGGGCCGGGTGGCTAGCACTTCGGTCAAAATCCTTGGTGAAGAGCAGTTGGGCTCTCGTTCTGATGCCAGCGTTTGCGCTGTGGGTCTAACTTCGGTCGACATGGTGAGCCGACCCTCGTGAGCGTTTTGCTCTTGGTCGAGCAGTTGTCGGTGTTTCTGTGTGCTGCGACCCTGAGGTTCAGGTGCTGGGGTGGCCAGCCGCAGTTGTTGTCGTCGTTCTGTGTTGTAGCAGGTATGTGGAGTTAATTAAGGTGATAGTAATGTAGTGAGTTAAGGGTGGCGTTGTCTTGTGCACATCTGTCATCTTGTACAAAGGTGTAAATAATATGAGCTCATGTTTTGAATCAATTTCAAGTTTCTTAGGGAAAGGAAGAGGGAGAAAATGGGAAAAATAAGGACTAAATCGGAATAGGTTGAGAAAAGTGTGTTGATGGTGGGTTTTGACCAGCGGGTTGTGTTGAGAGGTGGAAACAGGGAAAAGGAAAAAGAAAAGAAGGAATTTGGTTATGAAGTTTTGAATGGAAATGTAAATAGTTATCATTGGTTCGATCCTGGTGTTAGGATTGAGTGGGTACTTATTCGTGACAAGGGGTTCGAACGGATATGCTTTCGGGAAGCATAGACAGGGTGTGTTGGCACCGAGTGCTGTAGAGCTTATGATGGTGCGTGTCATGGAAGCTATTGGAAAGGATAAGTGTTGTGTAGTTGTATTAACAGGTACTGGTGTTAAGCAGCGCGGTTTGGTATGGCGCGGTATCGTAATTCAATAATATAGGTTAATATTGTTCCTACATGGCGGGAGATTTGTGGGAGTGTGCTTATGCCTTGGGTGATTGTGCGGAGATATAGCTGTCCTGTCCCATTGGTCTTCTTTGGAATCGAAACATAGTATCTGTTGTGGACGTGACAATATTACTGAGAATGTGTGTGTTGGAAGGTGTATCATGAAGCAGCTCTTTTGTATACCGTTGTGTAAGAAGTGTAACTTAGTGGTGTAAACAGAGTGAGATAGTGATAGATGTAACTCGCTTATGGAGCTAGTAGTCTCTGGGGTGCGTAAAGAAAACTCCTGGGAATGGGTGAACTAAGGGGTCACCATAATCAGTGATGTATGTAGCTATGTATATCTACGGTTGGAGGGTAACAGTTATGTCAAGTGCAGGTGAGGGCGCATTCCCACCATCCTGTGGCCCGGTACACCAGGCGGGTCAGGGCCGTTTTAGTCGGGGAGCTGCGGACAGCCAGTTGCTGGCATTCCTGTCCCTGACTGTCCGGCGATCGTCGCAGGTGCCTGCAGTTATCCCGCCTGCACTCCCCATCCTGCTGTGCCCCGGACTGTTGTCCCAGTCCTTCCCCTTTCCAATGCTACACCCTTTTCCCTTTTCCCATCCGGTCGCGTCTTCACAGCCTGGCCATTAACGTCGCCGTAGCTAGGGTCGCCGTTGCTGCTGGCCTCGTTGCTGCTGTCGCTGTTGCTGCTGGCGCCGTTGCTGGTGTCACCATTGCTGCTGGTGCCGTTGCTGGTGTCACCGTTGCTGTAGTCAAGCTCACAAAGCACTGCGCTGTAAAACGTGTGCAGCATATGCATTGTCCTCCAAGTCTCAGCTGTTCTTCCAACTCTCTGCGGAGTTAGCAATGTGGCTGTTGAATCAAATACATCCGCGGACATACTGATTAAAAACAAGTTTGGTGCGTCAATCATACATCGATGTTCAGTGGATCAGCAGACCAATTCAAACAACAATGGGGTGGGTACAACTGATTCTATTTTGCCTGCTCATTCAACGCATCGACGACATACTGATTAAAGTACGTATGATGCACAAAACTTTCATAGCTGTTTAATGCATGTCCAAAACCAGTTCATACTCAGTTTGGGGATATTTTAGGGGTAAATGTCAGAAGCATACCTTATGTGGCATATTCATAAAACACATAGGCCTGCACACTGGTGACTATCAGATTGATGCATAGAACGACTTTTTCTCTCTGTTCCTCTATTCCATGTCCAGAACATGTCAAACATTTTTTGTGGAGACAGGTTCCTAAATGTGGATAAGGACAGGCTTCAAACATGTATGCTCAATGTGGATTGTAAATGAAACACGTTGACAGACTCACTGATAAAAACCAGTTTGATGCGTGTAACATATATGGCTGTTTAGTGGATACCCAAACCAGTCTCGGCCTTTCCAGCTAATCTCCTTTGATGAATAAGAATGTTAAGCATGAATATATCTACGCTTACTTGAGCACGACTGCCTCAT
This sequence comes from Conus canariensis, assembly GCA_033310375.1. Taxonomy (NCBI): domain Eukaryota; kingdom Metazoa; phylum Mollusca; class Gastropoda; order Neogastropoda; family Conidae; genus Conus; species Conus canariensis. The sequence continues at coordinate 30,313 of JAMYXO010000660.1, read as the reverse complement.
GTTGACGACATTGTGCTTGGTGATTAATCTTTCTGGCATAATCACTCTAATTTATAATACTTTGTACCTTGTAAAGTGTGTGTGTGTGCGTGTGTGTGTGTGTGTGTGTGTGAGAGAGAGAGAGAGAGAGAGAGAGAGAGAGAGAGAGAGAGAGATTGTGTGTCATATGTGTGCTTTCTCTTCTGTTAATATCAATAATTACTGATCTTGTTGTATGCCATTTTTGTAATGTATGATATCATGTAACAGTATAGAATACATCTGAATGGATATTTGTCAGGTGGAAAAAAAAACCGCATATATTACCCTTGAGAATAATGTTAATCAATCTATAAATCAATCCCTCTTTCTCTGTGAATGCAACATTGTTTGTTTGGTAATTTATCAGGATTCAAAACAAAATGTTGTTTATCGCCTTATCGCATTCATTTCTTGAATATCTTTGTAACACATGTTACTGTAGAATAATTAAAAAGTCATGACTGAACGTTGTAAATGCTTGTGTCGTTTCAGGGTCTCACTGAAGGGACGTAACTGGTGTGTGCCTGTCTGAATGTCAAATGTAGTGTCCCCTTAAAAAAATGGACACCCGCCCCTTCCCGCCACTAGAATTCTTTACAGTTGTGAAGAGCAACCATCGCATATTACTGTTCTCTCTCTCTCTCTCTCTCTCTCTCTCTCTCTCTCTCTCTCTCGGACTGACCGTACATTTCTTGTTCCTTTTTTTTTTACTGGTTTTGTTTTTCCTCTGTGTAATATTCTGAAACCGTTGTTGCTGTTGTTCTTGTTGTTGTTGTTGTTGTTTCGTCGTCGTCGTCGTCGTCATCGTTGTTCTTGTTGTTGTTACTTTCTTTTTCTTTCTTTCTTTCTTTTGTTTGTTCGCTTGCTAGATTTTTATTCTTTTACTGTGTGGAAAACATTACTGTTTAATTTCAGATATTTTTCCCCGTAGCATCGATTGTTCATTCAATTTACTCAAAATGCCTTGTTCAGCTGAAAGTGCTGAACACTATGACCAGAGCAGTGGAACACATGTTGCCCATTTAAATGAGTACCATTTGTATAACAAGACACCTGATGGATGCCTTTACTGAATGAACCCCCATATATTCATTGGCTTGGACTTAGTGAAACCCGTCTTAATTCCCAAATTACAAATGAAAATACTTGCAATTGTCACCGATCTGATCAGGTGGAAATCCTACAGACGCACCGACGGCTCTGTATCTATCCGTAGCATCATTCCACGATGGGGGTGTAGGCTTACCGGACCATATATGGTAGTTGTTGGGTTCAGGAAGGAAGGTGGGGGTGTTGGATACCTGTACGTTCCATTCATATATTGGGTGTGCGTGTGCTACCATGCACAGGCAGGGAAAGGATAAGTGTGGGGAGAGAGGGGGTTAGCCTCCCGTCTCCTGTTGTGTTTCGTGTGGAGTCCCGTTTCACGTGCGGTTTGTGTAGGGTTCAAAACTCAGCAAGGAGTGAGTGCTGAGTCATCAAGCTTTAAAGTTTGGTGGGTCCGGGTGGCTAGCACTTCGGTCAAAATCCTTGGTGAAGAGCAGCTGGGCTCTTGTTCTGGTGCCAGCGTTTGCGCTGTGGGTCTGACTTCGGTCGACATGGTGAGCCGACCCTCGTGAGCGTTTTGCTCTTGGTCGAGCAGTTGTCGGTGTTTCTGTGTGCTGCGACCCTGAGGTTCAGGTGCTGGGGTGGCCAGCCGCAGTTGTTGTCATCGTTCTGTGTTGTAGCAGGCATGTGGAGTTAATTAAGGTGATAGTAATGTAGTGAGTTAAGGGTGGCGTTGTCTTGTGCACATCTCTGTCAACTTGTACAAAGGTGTAAATAATATGAGCTCATGTTTTGAATCAATTTCAAGTTTCTTAGGGAAAGGAAGAGGGAGAAAATGGGAAAAATAAGGACTAAATCGGAATAGGTTGAGAAAAGTGTGTTGATGGTGGGTTTTGACCAGTGGGTTGTGTTGAGAGGTGGAAACAGGGAAAAGGAAAAAGAAAAGAAGGAATTTGGTTATGAAGTTTTGAATGGAAATGTAAATAGTTATCATTGGTTCGATCCTGGTGTTAGGATTGAGTGGGTACTTATTCGTGACAAGGGGTTCGAACGGATATGCTTTCGGGAAGCATAGAAAGGGTGTGTTGGCACCGAGTGCTGTAGAGCTTATGATGGTGCCGTGTCATGGAAGCTATTGGAAAGGATAAGTGTTGTGTAGTTGTATGAACAGGTACTGGTGTTAAGCAGCGTGGTGTGGTATGGCGCGGGTATCCTAATTCAATAATATAGGTTAATATTGTTCCTACATGGCGGGAGATTTGTGGGAGTGTGCTTATGCCTTGGGTGATTGTGCGGAGATATAGCTGTCCTGTCCCATTGGTCTTCTTTGGAATCGAAACATAGTATCTGTTGTGGACGTGACAATATTACTGAGAATGTGTGTGTTGGAAGGTGTATCATGAAGCAGCTCTTTTGTATACCGTTGTGTAAGAAGTGTAACTTAGTGGTGTAAACAGAGTGAGATAGTGATAGATGTAACTCGCTTATGGAGCTAGTAGTCTCTGGGGTGCGTAAAGAAAAATCCTGGGAATGGGTGAACTAAGGGGTCACCGTAATCAGTGATGTATGTAGCTATGTATATCTACGGTTGGAGGGTAACAGTTATGTCAAGTGCAGGTGAGGGCGCATTCCCACCATCCTGTGGCCCGGTACACCAGGCGGGTCAGGGCCGTTTTAGTCGGGGAGCTGCGGACAGCCAGTTGCTGGCATTCCTGTCCCTGACTGTCCGGCGATCGTCGCAGGTGCCTGCAGTTACCCCGCCTGCACTCCCCATCCTGCTGTGCCCCGGACTGTTGTCCCAGTCCTTCCCCTTTCCAATGCTACACCCTTTTCCCTTTTCCCATCCGGTCGCGTCTTCACAGCCTGGCCATTAACGTCGCCGTAGCTAGGGTCGCCGTTGCTGCTGGCCTCGTTGCTGCTGTCGCTGTTGCTGCTGGCGCCGTTGCAGGTGTCACCGTTGCTGCTGGTGCCGTTGCTGTTGTCACCGTTGCTGTAGTCAAGCTCACAATGCACTGCGCCGTAAAACGTGTGCAGCACATGCATTGTCCTCCAAGTCTCAGCTGTTCTTCCAACTCTCTGTGGAGTTAGCAATGTGGCTGTTGAATCAAATACATCCACGGACATACTGATTAAAAACAAGTTTGGTGCGTCAATCATACATCGATGTTCAGTGGATCAGCAGACCAATTCAAACAACAATGGGGTGGGTACAACTGATTCTATTTTGCCTGCTCATTCAACGCATCGACGACATACTGATTAAAGTACGTATGATGCACAAAACTTTCATAGCTGTTTAATGCATGTCCAAAACCAGTTCATACTCAGTTTGGGGATATTTTAGGGGTAAATGTCAGAAGCATACCTTATGTGGCATATTCATAAAACACATAGGCCTGCACACTGGTGACTATCAGATTGATGCATAGAACGACTTTTTCTCTCTGTTCCTCTATTCCATGTCCAGAACATGTCAAACATTTTTTGTGGAGACAGGTTCCTAAATGTGGATAAGGACAGGCTTCAAACATGTATGCTCAATGTGGATTGTAAATGAAACACGTTGGCAGACTCACTGATAAAAACCAGTTTGATGCGTGTAACATACATGGCTGTTTAGTGGATACCCAAACCAGTCTCGGCCTTTCCAGCTAATCTCCTTTGATGAATAAGAATGTTAAGCATGAATATATCTACGCTTACTTGAGCACGACTGCCTCATGTTGACGACATTGTGCTTGGTGATTAATCTTTCTGGCATAATCACTCTAATTTATAATACTTTGTACCTTGTAAAGTGTGTGTGTGTGTGTGTGTGTGTGTGTGTGTGTGTGTGTGTGTGTGTGTGTGTGAGAGAGAGAGAGAGAGAGAGAGAGAGAGAGAGAGAGAGAGAGAGAAAGATTGTGTGTCATATGTGTGCTTTCTCTTCTGTTAATATCAATAATTACTGATCTTGTTGTATGCCATTTTTGTAATGTATGATATCATGTAACAGTATAGAATACATCTGAATGGATATTTGTCAGGTGGGAAAAAAAACCGCATATATTACCCTTGAGAAATATGTTAATCAATCTATAAATCAATCCCTCTTTCTCTGTTAATGCAACATTGTTTGTTTGGTAATTTATCAGGATTCAAAACAAAATGTTGTTTATCGCCTTATCGCATTCATTTCTTGAATATCTTTGTAACACACATGTTACTGTAGAATAATTAAAAAGTCATGACTGAACGTTGTAAATGCTTGTGTCGTTTCAGGGTCTCACTGAAGGGACGTAACTGGTGTGTGCCTGTCTGAATGTCAAATGTAGTGTCCCCTTAAAAAATATAGATACCCTCCCCTTCCCGCCACTAGAATTCTTTACAGTTGTGAAGAGCAACCATCGCATATTACTGTTCTCTCTCTCTCTCTCTCTCTCTCTCTCTCTCGGACTGACCGTACATTTGTTCCTTTTTTTTTCACTGGTTTTGTTTTACCTCTGTGTAATATTCTGAAACCGTTGTTGCTGTTGTTCTTGCTGTTGTTGTTGTTGTTGTCGTCGTCGTCGTCGTCGTCATCGTTGTTCTTGTTGTTGTTACTTTCTTTTTCTTTCTTTCTTTCTTTTGTTTGCTCGCTTGCTTGCTTTTTATTCTTTTACTGTGTGGAAAACATTACTGTTTAATTTCAGATATTTTTCCCCGTAGCATCGATCGTTCATTCAATTTACTCAAAATGTCTTGTTCAGCTGAAAGTGCTGAACACTATGACCAGAGCAGTGGAACACATGTTGCCCATTTAAATGAGTACCATTTGTATAACAAGACACCTGATGGATGCCTTTACTGAATGAACCCCCATATATTCATTGGCTTGGACTTAGTGAAACCCGTCTTAATTCCCAAATTACAAATGAAAATACTTGCAATTGTCACCGATCTGATCAGGTGGAAATCCTACAGACGCACCGACGGCTCTGTATCTATCCGTAGCATCATTCCACGATGGGGGTGTAGGCTTACCGGACCATATATGGTAGTTGTTGGGTTCAGGAAGGAAGGTGGGGGTGTTGGATACCTGTACGTTCCATTCATATATTGGGTGTGCGTGTGCTACCATGCACACAGGGAAAGAAGTGTGGGGAGAGGGGGGGGTTAGCCTCCCGTCTCCTGTTGTGTTTCGTGTGGAGTCCCGTTTCACGTGCGGTTTGTGTAGGGTTCAAAACTCAGCAAGGAGTGAGTGCTGAGTCATCAAGCTTTAAAGTTTGGTGGGGCCGGGTGGCTAGCACTTCGGTCAAAATCCTTGGTGAAGAGCAGTTGGGCTCTCGTTCTGATGCCAGCGTTTGCGCTGTGGGTCTAACTTCGGTCGACATGGTGAGCCGACCCTCGTGAGCGTTTTGCTCTTGGTCGAGCAGTTGTCGGTGTTTCTGTGTGCTGCGACCCTGAGGTTCAGGTGCTGGGGTGGCCAGCCGCAGTTGTTGTCGTCGTTCTGTGTTGTAGCAGGTATGTGGAGTTAATTAAGGTGATAGTAATGTAGTGAGTTAAGGGTGGCGTTGTCTTGTGCACATCTGTCATCTTGTACAAAGGTGTAAATAATATGAGCTCATGTTTTGAATCAATTTCAAGTTTCTTAGGGAAAAGGAAGAGGGAGAAAATGGGAAAAATAAGGACTAAATCGGAATAGGTTGAGAAAAGTGTTGATGGTGGGTTTTGACCAGTGGGTTGTGTTGAGAGGTGGAAACAGGGAAAAGGAAAAAGAAAAGAAGGAATTTGGTTATGAAGTTTTGAATGGAAATGTAAATAGTTATCATTGGTTCGATCCTGGTGTTAGGATTGAGTGGGTACTTATTCGTGACAAGGGGTTCGAACGGATATGCTTTCGGGAAGCATAGACAGGGTGTGTTGGCACCGAGTGCTGTAGAGCTTATGATGGTGCCGTGTCATGGAAGCTATTGGAAAGGATAAGTGTTGTGTAGTTGTATTAACAGGTACTGGTGTTAAGCAGCGCGGTTTGGTATGGCGCGGTATCGTAATTCAATAATATAGGTTAATATTGTTCCTACATGGCGGGAGATTTGTGGGAGTGTGCTTATGCCTTGGGTGATTGTGCGGAGATATAGCTGTCCTGTCCCATTGGTCTTCTTTGGAATCGAAACATAGTATCTGTTGTGGACGTGACAATATTACTGAGAATGTGTGTGTTGGAAGGTGTATCATGAAGCAGCTCTTTTGTATACCGTTGTGTAAGAAGTGTAACTTAGTGGTGTAAACAGAGTGAGATAGTGATAGATGTAACTCGCTTATGGAGCTAGTAGTCTCTGGGGTGCGTAAAGAAAACTCCTGGGAATGGGTGAACTAAGGGGTCACCATAATCAGTGATGTATGTAGCTATGTATATCTACGGTTGGAGGGTAACAGTTATGTCAAGTGCAGGTGAGGGCGCATTCCCACCATCCTGTGGCCCGGTACACCAGGCGGGTCAGGGCCGTTTTAGTCGGGGAGCTGCGGACAGCCAGTTGCTGGCATTCCTGTCCCTGACTGTCCGGCGATCGTCGCAGGTGCCTGCAGTTATCCCGCCTGCACTCCCCATCCTGCTGTGCCCCGGACTGTTGTCCCAGTCCTTCCCCTTTCCAATGCTACACCCTTTTCCCTTTTCCCATCCGGTCGCGTCTTCACAGCCTGGCCATTAACGTCGCCGTAGCTAGGGTCGCCGTTGCTGCTGGCCTCGTTGCTGCTGTCGCTGTTGCTGCTGGCGCCGTTGCTGGTGTCACCATTGCTGCTGGTGCCGTTGCTGGTGTCACCGTTGCTGTAGTCAAGCTCACAAAGCACTGCGCTGTAAAACGTGTGCAGCATATGCATTGTCCTCCAAGTCTCAGCTGTTCTTCCAACTCTCTGCGGAGTTAGCAATGTGGCTGTTGAATCAAATACATCCGCGGACATACTGATTAAAAACAAGTTTGGTGCGTCAATCATACATCGATGTTCAGTGGATCAGCAGACCAATTCAAACAACAATGGGGTGGGTACAACTGATTCTATTTTGCCTGCTCATTCAACGCATCGACGACATACTGATTAAAGTACGTATGATGCACAAAACTTTCATAGCTGTTTAATGCATGTCCAAAACCAGTTCATACTCAGTTTGGGGATATTTTAGGGGTAAATGTCAGAAGCATACCTTATGTGGCATATTCATAAAACACATAGGCCTGCACACTGGTGACTATCAGATTGATGCATAGAACGACTTTTTCTCTCTGTTCCTCTATTCCATGTCCAGAACATGTCAAACATTTTTTGTGGAGACAGGTTCCTAAATGTGGATAAGGACAGGCTTCAAACATGTATGCTCAATGTGGATTGTAAATGAAACACGTTGACAGACTCACTGATAAAAACCAGTTTGATGCGTGTAACATATATGGCTGTTTAGTGGATACCCAAACCAGTCTCGGCCTTTCCAGCTAATCTCCTTTGATGAATAAGAATGTTAAGCATGAATATATCTACGCTTACTTGAGCACGACTGCCTCATGTTGACGACATTGTGCTTGGTGATTAATCTTTCTGGCATAATCACTCTAATTTATAATACTTTGTACCTTGTAAAGTGTGTGTGTGTGTGCGTGTGTGTGTGTGTGTGTGTGTGTGAGAGAGAGAGAGAGAGAGAGAAGAGAGAGAGAGAGATTGTGTGTCATATGTGTGCTTTCTCTTCTGTTAATATCAATAATTACTGATCTTGTTGTATGCCATTTTTGTAATGTATGATATCATGTAACAGTATAGAATACATCTGAATGGATATTTGTCAGGTGGAAAAAAAACCGCATATATTACCCTTGAGAATAATGTTAATCAATCTATAAATCAATCCCTCTTTCTCTGTGAATGCAACATTGTTTGTTTGGTAATTTATCAGGATTCAAAACAAAATGTTGTTTATCGCCTTATCGCATTCATTTCTTGAATATCTTTGTAACACATGTTACTGTAGAATAATTAAAAAGTCATGACTGAACGTTGTAAATGCTTGTGTCGTTTCAGGGTCTCACTGAAGGGACGTAACTGGTGTGTGCCTGTCTGAATGTCAAATGTAGTGTCCCCTTAAAAAAATGGACACCCGCCCCTTCCCGCCACTAGAATTCTTTACAGTTGTGAAGAGCAACCATCGCATATTACTGTTCTCTCTCTCTCTCTCTCTCTCTCTCTCTCTCTCTCTCTCTCTCTCGGACTGACCGTACATTTCTTGTTCCTTTTTTTTTTACTGGTTTTGTTTTTCCTCTGTGTAATATTCTGAAACCGTTGTTGCTGTTGTTCTTGCTGTTGTTGTTGTTGTTGTCGTCGTCGTCGTCGTCGTCATCGTTGTTCTTGTTGTTGTTACTTTCTTTTTCTTTCTTTCTTTCTTTTGTTTGTTCGCTTGCTAGATTTTTATTCTTTTACTGTGTGGAAAACATTACTGTTTAATTTCAGATATTTTTCCCCGTAGCATCGATTGTTCATTCAATTTACTCAAAATGCCTTGTTCAGCTGAAAGTGCTGAACACTATGACCAGAGCAGTGGAACACATGTTGCCCATTTAAATGAGTACCATTTGTATAACAAGACACCTGATGGATGCCTTTACTGAATGAACCCCCATATATTCATTGGCTTGGACTTAGTGAAACCCGTCTTAATTCCCAAATTACAAATGAAAATACTTGCAATTGTCACCGATCTGATCAGGTGGAAATCCTACAGACGCACCGACGGCTCTGTATCTATCCGTAGCATCATTCCACGATGGGGGTGTAGGCTTACCGGACCATATATGGTAGTTGTTGGGTTCAGGAAGGAAGGTGGGGGTGTTGGATACCTGTACGTTCCATTCATATATTGGGTGTGCGTGTGCTACCATGCACAGGCAGGGAAAGGATAAGTGTGGGGAGAGAGGGGGTTAGCCTCCCGTCTCCTGTTGTGTTTCGTGTGGAGTCCCGTTTCACGTGCGGTTTGTGTAGGGTTCAAAACTCAGCAAGGAGTGAGTGCTGAGTCATCAAGCTTTAAAGTTTGGTGGGTCCGGGTGGCTAGCACTTCGGTCAAAATCCTTGGTGAAGAGCAGCTGGGCTCTTGTTCTGGTGCCAGCGTTTGCGCTGTGGGTCTGACTTCGGTCGACATGGTGAGCCGACCCTCGTGAGCGTTTTGCTCTTGGTCGAGCAGTTGTCGGTGTTTCTGTGTGCTGCGACCCTGAGGTTCAGGTGCTGGGGTGGCCAGCCGCAGTTGTTGTCATCGTTCTGTGTTGTAGCAGGCATGTGGAGTTAATTAAGGTGATAGTAATGTAGTGAGTTAAGGGTGGCGTTGTCTTGTGCACATCTCTGTCAACTTGTACAAAGGTGTAAATAATATGAGCTCATGTTTTGAATCAATTTCAAGTTTCTTAGGGAAAGGAAGAGGGAGAAAATGGGAAAAATAAGGACTAAATCGGAATAGGTTGAGAAAAGTGTGTTGATGGTGGGTTTTGACCAGTGGGTTGTGTTGAGAGGTGGAAACAGGGAAAAGGAAAAAGAAAAGAAGGAATTTGGTTATGAAGTTTTGAATGGAAATGTAAATAGTTATCATTGGTTCGATCCTGGTGTTAGGATTGAGTGGGTACTTATTCGTGACAAGGGGTTCGAACGGATATGCTTTCGGGAAGCATAGAAAGGGTGTGTTGGCACCGAGTGCTGTAGAGCTTATGATGGTGCCGTGTCATGGAAGCTATTGGAAAGGATAAGTGTTGTGTAGTTGTATGAACAGGTACTGGTGTTAAGCAGCGTGGTGTGGTATGGCGCGGGTATCCTAATTCAATAATATAGGTTAATATTGTTCCTACATGGCGGGAGATTTGTGGGAGTGTGCTTATGCCTTGGGTGATTGTGCGGAGATATAGCTGTCCTGTCCCATTGGTCTTCTTTGGAATCGAAACATAGTATCTGTTGTGGACGTGACAATATTACTGAGAATGTGTGTGTTGGAAGGTGTATCATGAAGCAGCTCTTTTGTATACCGTTGTGTAAGAAGTGTAACTTAGTGGTGTAAACAGAGTGAGATAGTGATAGATGTAACTCGCTTATGGAGCTAGTAGTCTCTGGGGTGCGTAAAGAAAAATCCTGGGAATGGGTGAACTAAGGGGTCACCGTAATCAGTGATGTATGTAGCTATGTATATCTACGGTTGGAGGGTAACAGTTATGTCAAGTGCAGGTGAGGGCGCATTCCCACCATCCTGTGGCCCGGTACACCAGGCGGGTCAGGGCCGTTTTAGTCGGGGAGCTGCGGACAGCCAGTTGCTGGCATTCCTGTCCCTGACTGTCCGGCGATCGTCGCAGGTGCCTGCAGTTACCCCGCCTGCACTCCCCATCCTGCTGTGCCCCGGACTGTTGTCCCAGTCCTTCCCCTTTCCAATGCTACACCCTTTTCCCTTTTCCCATCCGGTCGCGTCTTCACAGCCTGGCCATTAACGTCGCCGTAGCTAGGGTCGCCGTTGCTGCTGGCCTCGTTGCTGCTGTCGCTGTTGCTGCTGGCGCCGTTGCAGGTGTCACCGTTGCTGCTGGTGCCGTTGCTGTTGTCACCGTTGCTGTAGTCAAGCTCACAAAGCACTGCGCCGTAAAACGTGTGCAGCACATGCATTGTCCTCCAAGTCTCAGCTGTTCTTCCAACTCTCTGTGGAGTTAGCAATGTGGCTGTTGAATCAAATACATCCACGGACATACTGATTAAAAACAAGTTTGGTGCGTCAATCATACATCGATGTTCAGTGGATCAGCAGACCAATTCAAACAACAATGGGGTGGGTACAACTGATTCTATTTTGCCTGCTCATTCAACGCATCGACGACATACTGATTAAAGTACGTATGATGCACAAAACTTTCATAGCTGTTTAATGCATGTCCAAAACCAGTTCATACTCAGTTTGGGGATATTTTAGGGGTAAATGTCAGAAGCATACCTTATGTGGCATATTCATAAAACACATAGGCCTGCACACTGGTGACTATCAGATTGATGCATAGAACGACTTTTTCTCTCTGTTCCTCTATTCCATGTCCAGAACATGTCAAACATTTTTTGTGGAGACAGGTTCCTAAATGTGGATAAGGACAGGCTTCAAACATGTATGCTCAATGTGGATTGTAAATGAAACACGTTGACAGACTCACTGATAAAAACCAGTTTGATGCGTGTAACATACATGGCTGTTTAGTGGATACCCAAACCAGTCTCAGCCTTTCCAGCTAATCTCCTTTGATGAATAAGAATGTTAAGCATGAATATATCTACGCTTACTTGAGCACGACTGCCTCATGTTGACGACATTGTGCTTGGTGATTAATCTTTCTGGCATAATCACTCTAATTTATAATACTTTGTACCTTGTAAAGTGTGTGTGTGTGTGTGTGTGTGTGTGTGTGTGTGTGTGTGTGTGGTGTGTGTGTGTGTGTGTGTGTGTGTGTGAGAGAGAGAGAGAGAGAGAGAGAGAGAGAGAGAGAGAAAGATTGTGTGTCATATGTGTGCTTTCTCTTCTGTTAATATCAATAATTACTGATCTTGTTGTATGCCATTTTTGTAATGTATGATATCATGTAACAGTATAGAATACATCTGAATGGATATTTGTCAGGTGGAAAAAAAACCGCATATATTACCCTTGAGAAATATGTTAATCAATCTATAAATCAATCCCTCTTTCTCTGTGAATGCAACATTGTTTGTTTGGTAATTTATCAGGATTCAAAACAAAATGTTGTTTATCGCCTTATCGCATTCATTTCTTGAATATCTTTGTAACACACATGTTACCGTAGAATAATTAAAAAGTCATGACTGAACGTTGTAAATGCTTGTGTCGTTTCAGGGTCTCACTGAAGGGACGTAACTGGTGTGTGCCTGTCTGAATGTCAAATGTAGTGTCCCCTTAAAAAATATGGACACCCTCCCCTTCCCGCCACTAGAATTCTTTACAGTTGTGAAGAGCAACCATCGCATATTACTGTTCTCTCTCTCTCTCTCTCTCTCTCTCTCTCTCTCGGACTGACCGTACATTTCTTGTTCCTTTTTTTTTTTTTACTGGTTTTGTTTTTCCTCTGTGTAATATTCTGAAACCGTTGTTGCTTTTGTTCTTGCTGTTGTTGTTGTTGTTGTCGTCGTCGTCGTCATCGTTGTTCTTGTTGTTGTTACTTTCTTTTTCTTTCTTTCTTTCTTTTGTTTGTTCGCTTGCTAGATTTTTATTCTTTTACTGTGTGGAAAACATTACTGTTTAATTTCAGATATTTTTCCCCGTAGCATCGATCGTTCATTCAATTTACTCAAAATGCCTTGTTCAGCTGAAAGCGCTGAACACTATGACCAGAGCAGTGGAACACATGTTGCCCATTTAAATGAGTACCATTTGTATAACAAGACACCTGATGGATGCCTTTACTGAATGAACCCCCATATATTCATTGGCTTGGACTTAGTGAAACCCGTCTTAATTCCCAAATTACAAATGAAAATACTTGCAATTGTCACCGATCTGATCAGGTGGAAATCCTACAGACGCACCGACGGCTCTGTATCTATCCGTAGCATCATTCCACGATGGGGGTGTAGGCTTACCGGACCATATATGGTAGTTGTTGGGTTCAGGAAGGAAGGTGGGGGTGTTGGATACCTGTACGTTCCATTCATATATTGGGTGTGCGTGTGCTACCATGCACAGGCAGGGAAAGGATAAGTGTGGGGAGAGAGGGGGTTAGCCTCCCGTCTCCTGTTGTGTTTCGTGTGGAGTCCCGTTTCACGTGCGGTTTGTGTAGGGTTCAAAACTCAGCAAGGAGTGAGTGCTGAGACATCAAACTTTAAAGTTTGGTGGGGCCGGGTGGCTAGCACTTCGGTCAAAATCCTTGGTGAAGAGCAGCTGGGCTCTCGTTCTGGTGCCAGCGTTTGCGCTGTGGGTCTGACTTCGGTCGACATGGTGAGCCGACCCTCGTGAGCGTTTTGCTCTTGGTCGAGCAGTTGTCGGTGTTTCTGTGTGCTGCGACCCTGAGGTTCAGGTGCTGGGGTGGCCAGCCGCAGTTGTTGTCATCGTTCTGTGTTGTAGCAGGTATGTGGAGTTAATTAAGGTGATAGTAATGTAGTGAGTTAAGGGTGGCGTTGTCTTGTGCACATCTCTGTCATCTTGTACAAAGGTGTAAATAATATGAGCTCATGTTTTGAATCAATTTCAAGTTTCTTAGGGAAAGGAAGAGGGAGAAAATGGGAAAAATAAGGACTAAATCGGAATAGGTTGAGAAAAGTGTGTTGATGGTGGGTTTTGACCAGCGGGTTGTGTTGAGAGGTGGAAACAGGGAAAAGGAAAAAGAAAAGAAGGAATTTGGTTATGAAGTTTTGAATGGAAATGTAAATAGTTATCATTGGTTCGATCCTGGTGTTAGGATTGAGTGGGTACTTATTCGTGACAAGGGGTTCGAACGGATATGCTTTCGGGAAGCATAGAAAGGGTGTGTTGGCACCGAGTGCTGTAGAGCTTATGATGGTGCCGTGTCATGGAAGCTATTGGAAAGGATAAGTGTTGTGTAGTTGTATGAACAGGTACTGGTGTTAAGCAGCGTGGTTTGGTATGGCGCGGGTATCCTAATTCAATAATATAGGTTAATATTGTTCCTACATGGCGGGAGATTTGTGGGAGTGTGCTTATGCCTTGGGTGATTGTGCGGAGATATAGCTGTCCTGTCCCATTGGTCTTCTTTGGAATCGAAACATAGTATCTGTTGTGGACGTGACAATATTACTGAGAATGTGTGTGTTGGAAGGTGTATCATGAAGCAGCTCTTTTGTATACCGTTGTGTAAGAAGTGTAACTTAGTGGTGTAAACAGAGTGAGATAGTGATAGATGTAACTCGCTTATGGAGCTAGTAGTCTCTGGGGTGCGTAAAGAAAAATCCTTGGAATGGGTGAACTAAGGGGTTACCGTAATCAGTGATGTAAGCCGGTGTGTCACTGTCACCTGTCATCCTCGTCTTTGGCAGGCAGATTCGTCTGGTCACCGTCGCCGTCGTGAAACTGTCACCGTCGTCGTCGTGTGGCCTGTTTTTTGTGTGTGTGTGTGTGTTGAGTTTTTTTTGTTTTGTTTTTTTTGGTGACAATGAAACACCTGAAGACATTAGGTTTGGATGTGCATGCATGAAGGATGGATGTTAATTAAAAAGGGTATGACTGAAGGGATGAATGTGCGCAGTGAAGTATATGCAAAATGAATATAGTAATATGAAGTTAGTATAGTTTGGTTGTTGTTGTTGTTGTTTTTTGGGGGGTGGAAGGTTGTGGTCATGAAAAGGATTGACCTTTATTACGCTATGTGTAATATACTGCTGGCCTGAGGAACTCTGCACATTGTAGCTAGATAAGGTATTAAGTAACTTATTGTGGCTGCCTCGGCCATAGGAACCGTATGCCTTTCAGGCTGGGGTCTGTGACGTATTCATAGAAGATTCCGCTCATTGATTGTTTTGCTGGGAATAAAATTGTTTTCTTGTCGGTTCTGGTGTGGCGTGTTGTCTGTTTAGTGGGTTAGTTGTGGGGGTTTGTTTTGTTTTTTTACGTCCGGCTTAGCGTTCCGTGACAGCAATTTCCAGTTAAAACATCATTCGTCGCGATGCTACGCAACACGGTGAGACTGGCATTGCTGTATATATCCACAGTAGCATGTTTCAGTTTGTTAGAAGAACTGATCAAGAGAACACAGGAATAGAATGTATCTGGATTGAGATGAAATATCCGAAGTCTTGTTCCTTATTAATTGGCTATTTATACAGAAATCCAGTTTGATCATTTAGCTGGCTTGATGATTTTGTACATAATTATGATGGATCCAACCGGCGAACCCAATCGCAACATTCTGCTATTAGGTGACTTTAACTATGATCTGTTCAAACTCCAAGCAGCCTGGAAATCAACTGCTGCATTGTTCGGCCTGCATCAACTTGCCAACACTGCAACCAGAGTAACCCCCTCCTCGTCCACATTACTTGACCACATCTACACAAACAAGTCTCAAGTCATTAATATATATGTCCTCAGCTCGAAAAGTATCGGTGATCACTCTCCTATATCATGTGCGTGTGCTAGTGCACGCGTGTGCGAGTGTGCGAGCGGGTGTTCGTGTTTGCGTGTGTCCAAGCTTGAACATGTTCTTGTGTGCGTATGTGTTGTGCTCGTGTGCGTGTATGCGTCTGCACGTGTGAGCGCGTGTGTACGAGTGCGCGTTCGATTGTGCGTTTATGAGCACTAGTGCGGGCGGGCGCGTTCGTGCGCGTGCCTGTTTAGATGTGTGCGTATTGTGGGCGCGAGCGCGCGCGCGCTTGTGTGTGTGTGTGTGTGTGTGTGTGTGTGTGTGTGTGTGTGTGTGTGTGTGTGTGTGTGTGTGTGTGTGTGCTTGTATACCAGTGCGTGTACATGTGTGCTTGTTTGCGTGTGTTCGAGAGAGAGAGAAAGAGAGACAAAGACAGAGAGCGAGAGAGAGAGAGAGAGAGAGAGAGAGAGAGCGTGTGTGTGTGTGTGTGTGTGTGTGTGTGTGTGTGTGTGTGTGTGTGTGTGTTTGTGCATGTGTGTGTGTGTGTAGGCGACGAGGTGCGAGCATGTGAATGCATTTGCTCTGTGTGTCTATGCATGCATGTTTATGCACGTGCATGTGCACGCTTGGAGGCACATGTGCGAGCGTGTGCGCGCGTTTGTGCACGCATGTGAGCCTGATTGCTGGCGTCTGCGCGCGAATACATCGTGTGCGCACGTGGTCGCGCTTGTCCGCTTGTACAGGAGTGTGTACACTTGTGCTCGTTGGTTTGAGTTTCCTCGCTGACGCGTTTGTGAATGTGTTCTTGTACAGGTGTTTTTGTGTGTAAGTAATTGGTTGTGAGCGTACATTCGTGTGTGTGCATGTGTATGAGCGCGCATGTGCGCGTTTGTTCGTGCGCGCAGATGTGCGCGCGATTGTTGGTGCCTATGTATGTGTTTGTGTGTATATGTGTGTGTGTGTATGCGTGTGCGTTTGTGGATGTGTGATTATGTGCGTACCCCCACCGGGGTCTGCCCTGGGGGACCTGGGTGGGGTGTCTTATTTTTAGTTCTCAGGGGTGGGACTTTGTTTTAAGTGGGCTTTCTTTTTCTCTGTTTTTTGTGTTTTTTCTGCCTACCCATGGTTCTTTCACCTGCATTTCTCTTTCAACATTCTCCTTATTAATCTGCAGTTTTCTGTTTTGTCTATCTTCTGCCTTTACGGATCTTTATCCTATTCTTTTCCTTTTTTCACAAGTCTTCTGTAGCACTTTCTATTTTCTCTGTGGCCTCTTGGTCCACCGTGTTGACCGTGCGGTGCGACCCGTGTCGGGGGAGAATGGTGTCCTGGTGGTTGAGAGGGACTCGGAGTAGGATCCGCGCCCCTCAACACGCCACTTTGGCCCGGACTTCCCCTAGACGGGGGGCAGCATGGGGCCCAATGCTGTCAACCGGTCGCCTTCACAGTGTGGGCATGGCATGGGTCAAATCGTGTGCCACGTTGCTTGTCCTGGAAGCCAGGTGAGTGGCCTCCTGTCCGTTCCCGGCAGTTGGTCATGAGCCTGGTGGATGGGGTGGAGCGCGTGCCATGCGGTGTATACCTGCACTATAACCCTGGTGTTTCCCTTTGCTGGAGGACCGCTTAGGGGCATCGCCCTTGTGGGCACTCGATGGCGGGTGGGGAGTAGGGGAGGTGAAATTTTTTTCTTTCATTATGACATCTAAACTACCCCCTAACAAAAAGAGAAGAAACGATGATGGACATGGCACGCTTATGGACGAGACTATGAGTAGAGATTCAGATTCAGATAACGAGATAAGAGAAGTGGCAAAGAGAAAGGGTATCCAAAACACATGGCCAAGCTTCCTTTTAGTGGAAGCAAAAGATCCGAAAGAATCCGTTGCTCGGATTTCTCCGTTTGCTGTTTGCAAGTGGTTCGAGGGAGTTTCGTCCACAGGATTTAAAATGATTAAAAGACTCCGATCTGGTAGTTACCTTGTTAACTGTGCTACGGAAGCGGCGTCTCGGTTGCTGCTGAAAAGGGATGGTTCTCAACTCATGCAGATCACAGTTAAGGTTTCCATTCACCCCTTTCTCAATTACTCGAAAGGGGTAATCAGATGTGTTGACTTGGCTGGAGTTGCTCAATCAGAAATTCGGACTGAGATGGAAAGTCAGGGTGTTCTGCAGGTCCATAGAGTTAAAATCTCTAAAGGAAGTGACTTAATCGAAACCAACACGCTATTCTTGACTTTTGCTATGCCATCTCCCCCAGAGTTTGTCAAAGTGGGTTATGTCCGAGTGAAAGTTACGCCTTTTGTACCATCTCCTTTGCGGTGTTTCAAGTGCCAACGCTTTGGGCATTCCAGCCGAGCTTGTCGGGGTCAGGAGATCTGTCGTGACTGTGGACAGAAGAAGCATGATGAATCTTGTATAAATGCTGTATACTGTGTCAATTGTAAGGGTGATCATCCAGCAAATTCAAAAAGTTGTCCAGTGTGGAAAAAGGAATGCGAGATTCAGAAAGTAAAGATTGAGAGGAAATGTTCCTTTCTTGAGGCTAGAAGGTTAGTGGAGGCCAGGACTCCTTCGGCTGCGACTTATGCACAGAAGGTGGTTAACGATTCTGCGAACCGGTCATCGGGTGATGATATGGGAGCAGCTCCATTCACTGCTCTGGAGAAGAAATTGACAGAATTGTTGTCATCGGTTTTGGATCGGCTTACTATACTTGAACAATCAGTTGAGGTTTTGTCTCAGAAATGCAATAGTGTTCCGTCCAGCAGTGTACAACAGGCTTCAGTCCCTGCTGGTGAGGGAAGAAGTGTTACAGTTGTACAAAGTGCTGTGGATCAGAGGTCAGGGGTAAAGGATCGGAGGAAAGAGATGTCCCCTCGCTCACAGGCCAATAACAGCAGTACGAGACAGGCACGCAGTGAGGAGCGTCCTTTTCGGACTCCAGACCCTCCTAGGGGAAAATCTCGAAGTCAGGTATTTGGTGCAGCAGGTTTCAGTCCAGTAAGAGCAAATTCCAAGCATGGCAACAAACAACTTAGAAATTTATCAGGAGCATCGGCTTCTGATCTTGTCTTGAAGAACCGTTTTAGTTCTTTGGTGGACAGTGAAGTTTCTGGAGAAGAGGGCTGATAGATATTCTTTTAACAACCTAACATGGACATACTCCAGTGGAACATAAGGGGGTTAAAGCAAATTGTCGGGACCTTGAGCTGTTATTGACAGAGTATAGATCTTCGATAACTGCTCTTCAGGAAACCCTTTTAACTGCAAGTAAGAAGCATGAGATTCCTGGTTTCTCCTGCTTACTCAAGCCAGCTTCTGCAGACTTTTCAAGGAGAGGCGTTTCTCTTTATATTCATAATTCGGTACTACATACAGAAATTCCACTTCAGACGGATCTGGAGGCAGTGGCAGCTCGTATCTCGTTAAACAAGGTCGTTACGATATGTTGTTTGTATCTGTCTCCATCTTCTGTGATTTCGAAGAGTCAGTTGGATGGTTTAATTTCTCAGCTCCCTCGCCCATTTCTTTTATTGGGTGACTTGAATGGCCATTCTCCACAGTGGGGAAGTAACTGCACCAATTCTCAAGGGAAAGTTCTTGAAGATTTTATATCGGATCATGATGTCTGTCTTCTGAATTCAGGCTCACCGACCTTTTGTTCTCCTTCTGGTTCTTTGACTCACTTGGATTTGTCCATTTGCGACCCTTCCTTATTTTTGGACTTAGAGTGGCAGGTTCATTCGGACCTAAGCGGGAGTGATCACTTTCCGATTTTTATTTATTTTACGAAGCAAATGCAGGAGTCCCCTCGGGAAACATGGAAGTTTCGCTCTGCAGATTGGAGTCTTTATCAGCAACAGATTTTAAGTAGACTGCCTATGAATCTGTTGCGGAGTTATGATGATCCTGTTTTGCAGTTCACTAAAGTGATTGTAGAGAGTGCTAAGGAAGCTATTCCCAAGTCCCGTGATAAACCAAATGATGTTAAGACCCCTTGGTATGATAAAGAGTGCAAAACTTTGAAGGGTAAGAGAAAAGGTGCTCAAAGACTTTTTGCTAGGTTTCCTATGGTGGGGAACAAAGTTAAACATCAGGCGTGTAGGGCTAAGTGTCGGTATACTTTTAAAACTAAGAAGAAAGAATCTTGGAAAAAATTTTGTTCAAATCTGTCCTTTAAGGTCAATTCAAGGAAAGTCTGGAAACTAATCCGTAAGATTAAGGGAAAGTCGGTTACATCAGTTATAAAATGTTTGCAAGTAAATGGATCGATTATTACTAATAAAAAGGAGGTTGCTAACTTGTTAGCTGTTACTATCCATCAAAATTCGTCAGCTGATCATTATTGCAAGGAATTCCAGCGTATCAAAAGATTAGCAGAGTCAAAATCTTGTTCCTTCGTGCCAGATAGTTCTGAGGATTACAACTGCGTTTTCAGCATGGATGAGTTAAAGGACGCCATTTTGAAAGCCAACAGCTCAGCTCCTGGACCAGATGACATTCATTATCAATTTATTCAACATTTGCCAGCTGAGGGTTTAAAGGTGTTGTTGTCTCTGTTTAATCATGTTTGGTGTTCAGGGTATTTTCCACCTTCTTGGAGAGAGGCGGTTGTTATCCCTATTCCTAAACCAGGGAAAGATCATTCGGATCCTAACAACTATCGTCCTATAGCTCTCACTAGTTGCTTATGTAACACTATGGAGAGAATGGTATATTCTCGATTGTTATGGCAGTTAGAATGTCTGGGGGCCTTAGATGTTTCCCAGTGTGGATTTCGGAACAACCGCAGTACTACTGATCACCTGGTTAGATATGAGTCTTTTATCAGGAATGCTTTGATTAATGGAGAACATGTAGTTTCTATTCTTTTTGATTTAGAAAAAGCTTATGACACAACATGGAGGCATGGAATTCTTCAGGACTTGAAGGCACTTGATTTCAAAGGTAATTTACCAATGTTTATTGCTAATTTTTTGTCTAACAGGCATTTCAGTGTTAGACTTCATTCGACCTTTTCGGATCCTTTTGAGCAGGAGATGGGTGTCCCTCAGGGTAGCATCCTTTCTCCACTTCTGTTCAATCTCAAGATTAATAACATCGTTCAGTCAGTAAAGTCTGGAATTGATAAGTCATTATTTGTTGATGACTTTTCCATCTCTGCCAAGGGGAAAACTTTGGCTGCAGCTGAGCGTCAACTTCAGTTGTGTGTTAATCGTGTTCAGCAGTGGGTTACTGAAAATGGATTTAAGTTTTCAGCTACTAAGACAGAGTGTATTCATTTCCATAGGAAAAGATCTCAGGTCTTAGAACCAGCTATCAGTCTCAATGGTCAGGTAATTAAAGTTTCCAAACAAGTGAAATTTTTGGGGGTTATTTTTGATAATAAGCTTTCTTTTTTGCCTCACATTAAGTACATTAAACAATCTTGCCAGTCAGGTTTGAATGTTTTGAAGGTTATTAGTCACACTGATTGGGGTGCAGACAAGCGAACTTTGTTGCGATTGTATCGGGCTTTGGTGAGACCAAAGCTAGATTATGGGTGTGTGGTATATGGTTCTGCACGAAAATCTTACCTCAAAGCTCTTGATCCAATTCATCATCAAGGACTGCGGATTGCTCTGGGAGCACTTCGCACATCTCCAAAAGAGAGTTTGTATGTTGAATCTGGTGAACCCCCTCTGGAGCTAAGGAGGTTGTGTCTTTCCATGAATTACTATCTGAAACTGAGGGCTAATCCAGAAAACCCTGCCTATGATATTGTCATGAACCCGCCTTTTAGAGCCAAATATGATCTAAAGCCAAATGAGATTCCTCCACTGGGTATTCGTATTTTGCCCCACTTCGGGGCAGCTGGCATTGACCTTGATGCTGTTGATGACGGTCCATTACAGACTGATGTACCTCCCTGGAAAGTCGCCAATCCAGAGATTAATTTATATTTAACTCAATTTCGAAAGGAGGTCACCTCGAGTACTGCATATAAACAACTTTATCTTGGGCAATGTGAACTTTATAAAGATTTTATCAAGATTTTTACAGATGGTTCTAAAAAAGGTGAGAGGGCTGCAGCTGCCATTGTGTGTGATAACAATTTTCAGGAGCCTACTTTGTTAAGATTGCGGGATTGGTCGTCTGTTTATACTGCTGAACTGAAGGCTTTAAATCTGGCCCTCAGTGCGGTGTCCAGGTCAGATCAGAATGATTTCCTTATTTTTATCGGATTCATTGTCGGCATTGTCGGCTTTATCGACAAGAGAAGTTTCACATCCAGTTTTGGCTGATATTCATGATCTTCATACTCAGCTTGTCTCTTCGGGAAAGCATATAGTTTTCTTGTGGGTCCCCAGCCACATGGGAATCTATGGTAACTCAGTGGTGGACAAAGCAGCCAAACAAGCTCTCGGTGCAAGTCTTTCCAGGAGGCCTATGCAGTTTGTTCCTCACTCTGATCTACGTCATAAATCTAGTTTGTATTGTCGTGAACTGTGGCAGAGTGAATGGTGTAATCAAATTCATAATAAATTGTTTAAAATTTGCCCAGATTTAACCAATCCTTTCCCATCGGTGGTACGTAACCGTAAAGAGGAATCGGTTTTGTCACGGTTACATATTGGGCACAGCTATATAACGCACAGTTGGATACTCAGAAGGGAAGACCCCCCATGGTGTGTTGCGTGTGACAGCTTGTTCAGTGTTAATCATTTTTTGACAGAATGTGCTGATTTGATGTGTATCAGAGAGAAGTTCTTTTCCACCAGTGATTTATCAGTTCTTTTTCGTGAGATTTCAGTAGATCTTATTTTTTCTTTTTTGAAAGAGGTAAACTTATTTTATAAAATATAGTGTTTTAATAATGTATACAGGTGTCGTCGGAGTTGAACAGATAATTGTGCTTTTGTCCTCATAAATTTTAAGCGATGTGTTAATGCTAGTGTGGGTATTTGTATCTAGAGACTTAGATATGATAGCTGAGGTCCTGATTTGGCTCCTAGTAGTCCGCTGGACCCTATAAACACTAACTAACTAACTAACAAATTATGTGCGTCTGCGCGAGAGTGTGCGTGCGTGGGAGGGTGCGTGCCCGAGAGCGCGCTTTGGTGTGTGCGCGGGCATGCTTGTGTGTGCGCATGTACGCGCGTGCATGTATATGCGCAACTGCGCGTGTGAGTATATGTGCGCGTGCTTGTGCCCACAAGCGCGTATGTGTGTGTTTGCTTGTGTAATTGTGCGCGTGTATGCGGACGTGTCCGGGTGTTCGCTTAGATGCGCAGATTGTGCGCGTGTGCGCGAGAATACACGCTTGTGCGCGCGTGTCCGCGTGTGTTCGTGAGTGTGTGCCTTTGTTAGCACGTGTCCGTCCATGTGCTCCTGTAAGTGCGTGTCTGCACTAGCACGTTTGGGCACGTCTGCATGTGTGCTTGTGTGTGTGTGTGTGTGTGTGTGTGTGTGTGTGTGTGTGTGTGTGTGTGTGTGTGTGTGTGTGTGTGTGCATATTTCTGTTTGTGCATATGTTTGTGCGTGCGTGTTTGCGTAAGTGCGAGGACATGAACACGTATGTGCGTTAGTATGTGCGAGGGTGTTAACGCGTAAGCAGGTGTGCTTACGTGCACTGCGCGCGTACATATATATATATATATATATATATATATATATATATATATATATATATATATATATATATATATACTTTTCAGAAAACCCTGTTTTATGTCTGACTCCGCACATAGCAGTAGAAGGGGCAAGGATAGTTCCAAGTAGGAATATAATGATAACACGTAAAGAAATCCACATGCCCGTGCCTGTTTCTTCCACTTTATTTCATTTTTCAAATTTTCGGCTTTTCAGCCTTCATCAGGAATCTGCACATTCGAAAACAATAAGCTATCACACCATTGGCGCTCCCATCCATTTTACACTTTTATATTTCTATTGTTCCTTCCACACACACACACATAGTCAAGTATGCACCACCCAGCAAACCACACACACACTCACTCTCACACATTCACACACACACACATACACACGCACACGCACACACACGCACACACACACACACACACATACACAACTATCTCATGTGCACACACACACACACTCTCTCTCTCATCCACACACACACACACACACACACTCACACACACACACACACACACACACACACACACACACACACACACACACACACACACACACACACACACAATGCCATCATGATAAAGTGTTATACATCAAGATTTTTCTGATTCGAGACTAAAATATACATATTCTAAGGAATCCAACACATAAAGTCCATTCATCAGTTGTTATGATAGTAGTTGCTGCAACATCTGTATCCATTACAACTTTGGTTGACACCTAACCCGGAGGGGAGGGATGCAAATATCTCTGAAGGCCAGCATAGTTTTAGTTTTAAGAAATTGAAAAGGGGGACGGGCAAAACGAAGTGGAGGAAGGGGGGGGGGGGTGGGGGGTGTCAAAACGAAATGGTTCGGGGGTGGAAGGGGAAAGAAACTAAGGAAAAAAAAAAAGGGGGGGGGTGGGGAGGAAGAGCAAAGGGGACCCAATATCAATCATTACTCGTCATAGACGATGTTCTTCTACTCTCACAATATCACACCCACCCATCCACACACACACACACACACACACACACACACACACACACACACACACACAACAAGCGCGCGCGCGCGCACGCACGCACGCACGCACGCACGCACGCACGCACGCGTCTGCACACATTTGCACGCTTACACTTGCACATGTATGCACCTGCACCACCAACACCAATCCCACCCAAACTATTGTGCCGTTTGACTAAGGGGCTCATAACAGTGTTGCTAGATGGAGATCACCATTTCCTTTTGTCAGTCCCTGTTACCACTACTAAGAGCATCACATTTACCATCTCCTTCCGTACTAGTAGTTGTTGTACTTAACACAAACAGTCTCACAAACAGTAAGATAATTATTGAATAGTATACTATGACTAAAACTGCTACCAGTATTACTCTCATTATCAAAAGCTACTGTGACCACTCCCTACTTCCTGACTTTACTAAACTTTAAATAACTCTGTTGCAATCTCTTGAAAGTTTATGAGCTTTACTTTTCGGTAAAAAGTACACACATAGTAACCATCATTATATGTTTACTTACCCCTGTGCACAGGTCAGCTCTGCCTTTTCTCAAAACATGTCACTGACCAAAGACAATAGGATGGGGCAAATCAAAAATACAGGTGAGTACATGTTCTTAGCTTGACTAAGTGCACTGGCCATCATCCCAGACATGGGTTGTAAGATCTACTCACTTGTTTTACACTGACCATCCCCCATCCCCCCTCCCCCCCCCCTCCCCTAATAATGAAACAGAAAACCTGTCTTCGATTTTTGGTAAGTTCGGAAAAATTAAAGCAAACACCAATCACAGCTCCAACTGTAACGGCTATCTAACCCTTTCAATTACGAAATTAATAACATATCAACTCACGTCACATAGTGACGTAACCTTCTATCTCACTTTAAATTTCAATATGTTCCTTTCGCTCTTTACTTGGCATGGGAGAGGATAATTAGGTAAATAAGATAGGAGTGGAAAGAATTGGAAGTGGGAGGTGAAGTGGCGGAAGGGAGATGAGGGGTGTGGGTGGGTGGGGAGTGGTTGTAGTGTAGGTAGAACGTGAGGGAAGGAGAAGGGGAAAGACAGAGAAGCATACAGAAGAAAAGGGGGAGGAGAGGGTGTGTGTGTGTGTGTGTGTGTGTGTGTGTGTGTGTGTGTGTGTGTGTGTGTGTGTGTGTGTGTGTGTGTGTGTGTGTGTGCACGCGTGCGTGCGCGCGTGTGTGCGTGTGCGTATGTGCGCGCGCATGTGTGTGTGGGGTTATAGGAAGAGAGGTGCAGAGAAAGGTAACGGGGGGGGGGGGTCAAACATTTTGTGGCCTAACTGTTTTGATACTAGACTCTTCTTTGGATACATGCATTTAAATCTTTTCTGCGATTGAGACCTGCAAACAATGTACCCAAATTTGCCTGCCAATATAGTTCCCTACGAAGGAGGTTTGCATCTCTCCCCCACTCACTGACTCGACTGGACAGATGGACAGAAATGGGACATCACGGTTGTCTGGGTGAGGTGTCGTGTTCACGTGGTGGGCAGCCATGCATTTGTTGGTCTTGCCTCTGTTGACATCACTTTTATGGTTGGCCCAGCGTAATTTCAGGTTCGTGGTTGAGCCTACATACCATTGGTGTGGGTGCAGACTGCACCTGATAACACATATCACATTGGCAGACGTACAAGTAAGATGTAGTATTTTCCACGACCGCCCATCCCATGGAGACACCAGTTCCTGTGTGCCCTTGGCATGCCTACAGGTGTCGCATTTCCTTGTACATCTGAAGAAGCCAGGGCACTCTTTGGGTCCATGCTCTACAAATCGTCTTGGCACAGTGGGTTTGTAGGTTTTCCCCAAGTTTTTGAGTCTCCTGTCAGCCGCAATTATACACTTGGAGGGAAACACAGATTTGTTTTGGGGGTTTGAGTACAGAAAATGGAGGTTCCTTTTAATGATGGCAGTTTTCGACGGAGCTCGAGGGTCAAATTTTGTGACCCAAGCTATCTTTCTGCTCTGCTTTTTACGGGGCTGATGGAGTATTGCATCTCTTGATTTTGCGGCTCCCTGAGAGATCTCTTTGAAGGCTCTGTCATAGTGCCAGCCTGACAAGGTTAGGTATCTTGCATATTCCCTTATCCTCTCTTTCAGCTGTTCGTCATTGCTGATTAACATTCTTAGTCTGGTCCCAATGCTTCTCGCTATGCCTCTGAAGACTGACTAGGGGTGGCAGGAGGAAGGGGGAGGTAGCTATGGCAATTCTTCGAAAAAACGTCAGTTTCGATGAGCCCAGCGTTATTTATACTCACCCTTACGTCCAAGTATTCTGCTTCTCTGCCACAGGAAACCGTCCATTTTATACCCGGGGGATGCAAATTCTGTAGGTGTGTTTCAAAAGCACTGGCATGAGTGGAGTCTGGTAAAATTGCAAAGCCATCATCTCTGAATCTGCTCCAGTTGAGGGTTTCTATCTCTAAAGATTCCTTGTTCACCACCACAGAGGAAATCAGTGGCACTGGAGTTTCTTGTACCAGTTTCTCATCCAGTTCACCCATAAAAACATCCACATAGTCGCACGCGTGGCAGGGCCCCATTGCTGTCCCATGATTGGGAGCTGCAATCAAAGTCTTACCTTCACCATCTGTGTATGCACAGGCATTGTTGTCAAGTGCTATTTTCAGTCCTTCAATAACGCAGTCCGTAGACACATTCAGTGGAGAAGGATGGTCACTGAGCATTTGGGCAACAGCTGGGACTCCCATAGCATTGTCCACACTTGGGTACAGTGAGATAACATCGCATACCGCCAAAGTAGCTGATGGGGGAGTGGAGCCACTTTTTTTGTTGATAGTGTCCATTTTTTTCAGGAATCCTTTTGTATCTATAATTTGATAAGGTAAATAACTAGTTAAGTGGCTTATGGCTGTCTGGATAAATTTTGATAGTGGTTGTATTGGCGTCCCACTGCCACGAGTAATGATTGATACTGGGTCCCCTTTGCTCTTCCTTCCCCCCCCCCCCCTTTTCTCAGTTTCTTTCCCCTTCCACCCCCGAACCATTTCGTTTTGACACCCCCACCCACCCCCACCCCCCTTCCTCCACTTCGTTCCCCCCCCCCCCCCCCCCCCCCTTTTACTCAATTTCTTAAAACTAAAACTATGCTGGCCTTCAGAGATATTTGCATCCCTCCCCTCCGGGTTAGGTGTGACCGAAGTTGTAATGGATTCAGATGTTGCAGCAACTACTATCATTCATAACAACTGATGAATGGAATTTATGTGTTGGATTCCTTAGAATATGTATATTTTAGTCTCGAATCAGAAAAATCTTGATTAATAACACTTTATCATGATGACATTGTGTGTGTGTGTGTGTGTGTGTGTGTGTGTGTGTGTGTGTGTGTGTGTGTGTGTGTGTGTGTGGATGAGAGAGTGTGTGTGTGTGTGTGCACATGAGATAGTTGTGTGTGTGTGTGTGTGTGTGTGTGTGTGTGTGTGTGTGTGTGTGTGGGGTGTGTGTGCGTGCTTGTGCGTGTGTGTGTGTGTGTGTGTGTGTGTGTGTGTGTGTGTGTGTGTGTGTGTGTGTGTGAATGTGTGTGAGAGTGTGTGTGTGTGGTTTGCTGGGTGGTGCATACTTGACTGTGTATGTGTGTGTGTGTGGAAGGAACAATAGAAATATAAAAGTGTAAAATGGATGGGAGCGCCAATGGTGTGATAGCTTATTGTTTTCGAATGTGCAGATTCCTGATGAAGGCTGAAAAGCCGAAAATTTGAAAAATGAAATAAAGTGGAAGAAACAGGCACGGGCATGTGGATTTCTTTACGTGTTATCATTATATTCCTACTTGGAACTATCCTTGCCCCTTCTACTGCTAGGCGCGGAGTCAGACATAAAACAGGGTTTTCTGAAAAGTATATATATATTATATATATATATATATATATATAATGTATAATATATATATATATTATATATATATATATATATATATATATATATATATATATACTTACTGTATCAGGGAAGGTGAGAAAGAGGTGTGTGTGTGTGTGTGTGTGTGTGTGTGTGTGTGTGTGTGTGTGTGTGTGTGTGTGTGTGTGTGTGTGTGTGAAGATAAAGATGTTCAGATGGATTCCACTGAATATGTTAGACGCCCAGGGGCAGTATCATGCAAAGCACAATAATATAAAAGATGTCCGCATTGTTGTAAGATCCAGTTTTCTACGGATATGCCTGTTGACCATCTGAAATCGAGATTTGTGCATAAGAGAGTTCCTATAGGTCTATGAATGAGATATAGATTTCCTGACCAACACTGCAGGTGCCTGTATCTCTCGGGCCTGGTTGACGCCGGGATATATTATGAAAGGAAGCGTAGAGTACAGCCCTGTCATATAGTCTCAGACCGAAATAGAAATCCGTAGCGTCATCTTAATCATCCTCATTCTCATCGATCAGCATAAAAAAAATGTCTCAAATTATGTGGTCCTTCATGCCCTGCTCTCATGGTGACCTCACTTTCGATGTCCTCTCCTCGTCTGTGGCCTTCGTTTGGTTCCGTCGGGGTCACCGGTATCGGCGAGTCCATGGGGGGCTGTCGTTGGACGGACGTGGTGGCGCCCTCCGGAGGGAGAGCTCACTCACGCCGGCTCCGCGACTAAGCAATTATTGTCGTCAGCAGGGGGCTTAGTAGGTGGTGTCCTACGTATGTTAGATCAGAACAGGCGCCACTGAACACACCAAAGTAACTCGGCAGCAGTGCAGTGTCTCCTCCGGTGGTTGCCTCTTGACGACTTGACATTGACTGCTCCCTGTGGATTGCCGGTGCCGGGGCTGCGGCGGGGGCCGACCGGGCTGTGGCTGTGGACGGGGTGTCGGAAAGAGCGGCGTGGGTGCACTGCCTCTGAGGTGGAGCAGAGGTTGGGACAGCAAAAAAAAAAAAAAAAAAAAAAAAAAAAAAAAATTTGTAATTGATTGATCGATACTACTGCAAATACGAACAACACCCATACACCCTCAAAACACGAGGCCGACGTTTTTTGTCCAGCATGGACAGTTGGACAGTGTAGCAGGCTACCGTTTATTTCAGGTCAGTCAAAGGTCAGTCATTTCATTCTTTATTTGTTGATTGATAAATTCTGTGAATGATCGATTGGTTGATTAATTGATCTCATTGGAGATAAGAACATCACTCATCCCCCCCACCCCCACCCACAGCACTCCTTACCAAAGAAAACAAACACATGCCATTGCAACGTTGTTGTTTTTTATTATTATTCGTCATCTGACCCCACGAGAAGAGTGGGTACTGAATGGTTCATGACCACTCACAGGCATGGATGAATCATGCAAAAGAGGATAGAGCACAGAGGGGGAAATATCAGATGCCAGACCAACTACTCGTTCGAGCAAACTGGAGGGGGGTGATTCCGTAGTTTACAGGAATCGCAGCAATTATTATGCCATAACGAACATCTGCTGCCGGGTGGATCGCATCTCTTGGTCAACCTGTCCAGTAAAAACAGAGAAAGAGTCGATTCATTGACAGTCCTGTGGATAGGATGCATTAATTGACTGATAATCTTTCTTTTCAATGATGACAGATAACCAAGAAGATCCTTTTTCCGTGTGGTCATTGTCCCCTCCGGGACTCAGGAAAGTAGTAAGCGAAGACTATTACACCATGTAAAAACTGGTTAAAACAAGAAAAATGACGATTCAAATCAACGTAAAAGGAAACACACACATACACACGCAATATCTATGCCTGTTTTTCTGTGAGTCAGTCTGTCTGTCTGACTGTCAGTCTCTGTCTCCCTGTCTCTCTCTGTCTCTCCTCTATCTGTCTGCCTGTCTGTCTGTCTCTTCACACACACACACACACACACACACACACACACACACACACACACACACGCCCGCGCGCGCGCGCGCACACACACACACACACACACACACACACACACACACACGCTCACACACACACACACACACACACACACACACACACACACACACACACACACACACACGCTCACACACACACACACACACACACACACACACACACACACACACACACACACACACGCACACACACACACACGCTCACACACACACACACACACACACACACACACACACACACACACACACACACACACACACACACACGCTCACACACCACACACACACACACACACACACACACACACATACACAAACTACATAGTACATAACATCCCTTCGTGGAGACAGGCTAAAAAGAAACATAATTCACAAAAACAAGCATCATGAGCGTAGCATAAAGACAATTGAACAATGAGTTATGAGGCACACATGTTCTGGTACACATGAATTTATTTACACACAACATTCTTATTCATAAAACATGATCAA
The DNA here is from genome assembly GCA_033310375.1 of Conus canariensis. NCBI lineage: Eukaryota > Metazoa > Mollusca > Gastropoda > Neogastropoda > Conidae > Conus > Conus canariensis. Next base: position 177 of record JAMYXO010000660.1, on the reverse strand, counting down.
TTTTTAAGGCAGAGAGAGGGAGACTGACAGGCAGACAGACAGATAGACAGAGAGAGAAAGAGGGAGACAGAGAGAGAGAGAGAGAGAGAGAGAGAGAGAGAGAGGGAGGGAGAGAGAGAGAGAGAGAGTGTGTGTGTGTGTGTCTGTGTGTGTGTGTGTGTGTGTGTGTGTGTGTGT
>JAMYXO010006612.1:5000-13335 GCA_033310375.1 Conus canariensis | reverse complement strand
TTTGCCAAGATCTGCTGGTTTTATTCTTAACAAGCTTTTACCAAGCATTGTGTATCCTACACTTAGACCTCCAATAACAGCAGAATGGTATACAAGATTAGTAATAGTTTTTTCGGTGCTCATTTTTTAAAATAAAATAAAATGTATTATTAATAAAACATGAACTGCGATGATCTACTTCCTGAACTTATGATTACAAATGATCAAGTTGATGACCAAGCTATTATGCGCAAAAAGGAAGGGCTGTATTCTTTAGCAGCATGTGGAAAAACAAAACAGTACCTTGGAAATGAATTCAGCATAGAACAGATTCAACAAATGTCGCCACAAGACATTGTAAAGTATCACAACAGGTATGAAGTGCAACTGGGGTCAAGAATGGTAAAAAGTGTTGGGCAAACGGTTCTTAGTTTGTACACTAAACTAGTTAGTAGATTTGCTCCCATTGATTCTGAACAAGATTTTATGTATGATTTAACACAGGATCCCGTTTTAACAAAGTCATTAGAGTCTCTAGGATGTGATCTATATTACAGATTTGGAACATTGTTATCGCCATTAATCATGGGATTAATTACTTTTAATCATATAGATTTTGTTTCCCTTCAAAATGACCGAGCCAGAAAATCAGCAGAAAACATTGATGGAGAAAGTGACCAGTAAAAAGCCTCCTCATCCTGGGCGCGTTGCAGCAGGAAAAAAATTAGCAGAGTGGAACAAACAAAAAAAATTAATGTTGCAATCACAGAATATAACTCATAATGAAAACATAACACCGCCAACGCCAACAGTTGTTTCAATGCCAGCTATAAAAACACAAGTTGATTCAAGGCCTACAACACCAAAGTCGTCATGGAATATTGAATTTAAAACAGTTGTCATTTTTGGCGTCATTGCTGCTGGGGGTGGTTATTACGGTTATACAAAATATAAACAACGCCAGCAAAAACCAAAGCAGTCCAAAAAATCTCAGCCACTAATACAGAAGCCGAACAAAAAAGCATGCCAGAACTGCCAACAACAAAATGTCATTTTGATCCATTTGATATGCAATAATATGTTAAGAACTTAATAAATAATTATAAGTGACTTGAATAAGAACTTGATGGCGACTTCATGACGACTTGATGAAAACTTAAATAAGAACTTGATAAGAACTTGATGACGACTTGATAACTTAATGACGACTGTAAACTTAATGACGACTTGATAAGAACTTAATGACGACTTGAATAAGAACCTAGAACGACTTAATGACGATTTTTTTCACAATTAATTGTTACATTCTTTTCCGGGGAGACAACTCCTCTTCACTTCTGCCTTTATGTAGTATCTAGGTCAGACATGTCTGGCCACGGCTTACTCAACTGCATAATTGCCGAGTCGAAGCGTCGCACTGTTTCCGGGTTCGTGTCAAGTTACACATAACGGATGTAAGGGTGTCGTTTACTGCAGGCCGCCACGCAGCATTGTATAAATTTAGACGGCTAAATTCCCCACCGGCGTCGTTTAGTGCAGGCGTTAGACGTCATTGTATAAATTTAGGCGGCTAAATTCCCCACCCCAAAATAATCTTTTCCCAATTTTATGTATTAAAAGCCGCATTTTTATATTCAATCTAATAAAGTATTTAAAATAAATTTGATTAAAAAGTAGTGACTAAAAAGTAAGGTAAGATGCACTTTGTTATTTAGCTTTTTGGTGTTGTTTTAACGAAATAAAAACAACTTTACTCTAGGCAAGTAGACACCATGTAATTGTAAAGCGTTTGTTTGTGTACAGTATATATATAAATCTTGAAGATAACAACATTGGGGATATGCCTGCAGTAGTTTTAAATACTTGGTTGTCATGGCATTGAAAAGTCTAAATTTGCCCTCTTCCCTGCCCTCAAGTGATCCTTCCCACTTTCGTATTGGGTGACTGGCGCGGCTATAAACGCCCGTAAACCCAGAATATGGTCACTGGCGCGGCTATAAACGCCCGTAAACCTAAAATGGTCGCCCTGGTGCGGCTATGGGAAGGACCACTAAAATGGGGGTGAGGGGATTGCCCAAAATAGACAAATAGAAAGCAGGCAAACAAGTATAAAAGTATACTACTGTTGGAGGCATATTCTCAAAACCCTTCACATCTGGCCGTGTTATATGTGACCCTCTGGGTCTGGCTTGGGGCCCTAGGGCGCCATAGGGTCTCAAGTGAGATCCAGAGGTGATCAATAATGCGGCCAGATGCGAAGAGTTTTGCAAAAATTTATTTCACATTTGATGAATGTATGCGTGAAAATGATGTTATTGATCAAGAAAAACTTAAGTCTCAAAAGTTTTCTAAATTAGTGTTAAAAACATGTATGTTTGTAAAGTGTTTACTATTAGAGAACTATAAAATAGGCACTCTGGGTAAGCCGGCGGAGCAACAGCGAAACCGGCTTCAGCCGGTTGGAGCTGGGCGGAGCTGGGTGAGCCAGAGTGCCTATTTTATAGTTCTCTCATATATATATATATATATATATATATATATATATATCTGTGTGTGTCTTTTATATATAGATATATATATGTGTGTGTCTTTTTCAGCAACATTTTTCCTCTCCACACTTTCGTTTTATTCCATTTACAATCCTTCACTGGCTGCTTTGGGGTGCTGTTGGATTCTTTTTTTAACCCTTGGTGGTGAGAACACCACAGAATTATGGACTGTGGTGTGTCTCTATTTGACACCAGAAGGGCAGATACAATCAGCCATGTTTCCCTGATGAGTCCGATCCAGCGGACGAAAAGCCTAGGAGCAGGCAATACAAATAGATCTGCCTTCAAGAGGGATCATGATGGTTCCCTCAGGCAGCTAGTGAAGGGTTTCTCATATTTATAATATATTTCCCCCATTTTCTTCATCTTCATTTTTTTTTCCTCTAAAAGATCAAATCTTTGTGAAGTCATTATTATAATGACCGAAGAATTGTTAGACTGCACTTGTTTTCCCCCACTACTTAATTGTTCAGCATTATATTGTTTGGTCAATCAGTGGGAGATTGCATCTCTTAGGAGATCCAAGTAAAGGTTGTCCTGCACAATTCTTAGCCACTGACATTGCTTGAGTTATTGAACAGCAGAGCTGACCACTCAGACTGTTCCATATCTTTTGATCTCCCTTGTATCCTTGAATGGATCCTCAGGCATAGGCTCAAAGATTGTCCCCTACATTTTATACTGTTTGCATAATGCTTTTAGTTTTTCAGCAACTTTTTTCCTCTGCACACTTTCGTTTTATTCCATTTACTATCCTTCACTGGCTGCTTTGGGGTGCTGTTGGATTCTTTTTTTAACCCTTGGTGGTGAGAACACCACAGAATTATGGACTGTGGTGTGTCTCTATTTGACACCAGAAGGGCAGACACAATCAGCCGTGTCTCCCTGATGAGTCCGATCCAGCGGACGAAAGGCCTAGGAGCAGGCAATACAAATAGATCTGCCTTCAAGAGGGATCACGGTGGTTCCCTCAGGCAGCTAGTGAAGGGTTTCTCATATATATAATATATTTCCCCCATTTTCTTCATCTTCATTTTTTTTCCTCTAAAAGTTCAAATCTTTGCGAAGTCATTATTATAATGACCGAAGAATTGTTAGCCTGCACTTGTTTTCCCCCACTACTTAATTGTTCAGCATTATTTATACACACACACACACACACACACACACACACACACACACATATCATGTTTTATTTGTCAGTAGAATTATTACCATCATTAATACGATTGTTAGTATTGATGATACTAACACTACCATTAGCATCACCACCGCCATCGCCGCTAAGACTGTTGCCACGGCAACCACGCTGTGTAAAAATCATCTAACCCATTTTCCTTTCTCCCATACTACAACTGCTATTGCCATATTATCACCAAAAGTGGTAGTAAACCTGTCTTCATTTTTTTTTCAATGTTTTGATAATCATAATTACCATAAATAATATAATTGTTTTAGGTACAGCCTTAGCTCATACATAATCTCTCTTTTGGCAGCCTCGTTTTCATCCAACGCCTATCTTGCGCTGAAGTGATCGAAGATAAGTGATCGTTCGTTCTTTTTCGTTGTAATATTTGTTTTGTATCTTGCCTGAAGAAGACCTAAGAGGTCAAAACGCGTCATCTTTTGTCTTGTGATACGTTTGTTCTCGTTTTTGGGCGGTTTGCTAACATTTCTTTTAGATTTGTTAAACACACACACACACACACACACACACACACACACACACACACACACACACACACACACACGAGAGAGAGAGATTATACTATGTACAACAAGACCATAACAGAAGATGGCTCATGATTTTAAAATAAATGCAGGTTTGGAGTCGTTCCTACGTTTATCGTTTTTGATTAAAGACATTAAGAATGCATTATTTACTTATCATGACAATAATCGGATAATATATTCATGTCCTATCTATTTGTTTATATACGTGGTGTGTGCGTGTGTTTTAAAATCTCCATGAATGACTGAGTCATCGGCAATACCTCATGTTTTAAATGATACAGTTGTTGTCTTTTACATACAAATATTATGCGTTGAAATTCCGAAACAGCAGTCATAACATTATATTTACCTCACCCCTCCATAAAGACGGGCTGAATAATTGCTTAACGTTCGCCGCCCCTCCTCCCTTTCCTTCCCCTCGCTATTTCTCTCTTCCCTATCCCCTCTCATTTCCTCCCCTTTTGTTTCTCAAATGACTAATTACCAAAACCGTGCAAAAAAGACTGACTGACTTTGCCCGAGCATGATTGTCCCATTACTATTCATCGTTCTGAATGTCAGCAGACGTTTGGCATAGTATGCGAGTATTCAACAACAAAGACAAATAATTAACAAGTAGGGTAACTCTTGCTCATTTTTATTCAAGGCTGGCACAGCCTTTTAAACTCGACGAAAGTCAGACAAATACAAAGACGAACAATCTAATAGTGGGGGAAAACAAGTGCAGGCCAACAACGACTTGGCAATGATTTGAACTTGGGGTGGGGAGTGGGGGGGTGGGGTGGGGGGGATGCTGATGAAGAAAATGGGAACATGAAATCAAGAAAATATATTTTGAATATTAAAACTCTTCTCCAGCTGCATTAGGGAACCATCGTTGTGCTTCTCGAAGGCAGATCTATTTGTATTGCCTGCTCCTAGACCTTTCGTCCGCTGGATTGGACTCATCAGGGAGACACAGCTGGTTGTGTCTGTGCTCCTGGCGTCAAATAGAGACACACCACAGTCCATAATACTGTGTTGTTCTCACCACCAAGGGTTCAAAAAAGAATCCAACAGCACCCCCAAAGCAGCCCGCGAAGTGTAGTAAATGTTTCAAAACGAAAGTGTGGGGAGGAAAAAAGTTGCTGAAAAACTAAAGACATTATGCAAACAGTATAAAATGCAGGGGGCAATCTTTGAGTCTACGCTTGAGGATCCACCCAAGGATGCAAGGGAGATCAAAAGACAAACACAAAGACGGACAGAAACAAATACAAGTAACCTCGATTTAACTGAAACGAAATTGAACATGAAATGATGCAGGGAACAGTAAACAACTAACAATAAACAAGTAGGATAACTCTTGCTCTCATAAGAAAACCTAACTCAGTAACTTTTATTCAAGAGTGGCACAGCCTTTTAAACTTGAAAAAAATCAAATACAAAGACGAACAATCTAATAGTGTGTGTGTGTGTGGGGGGGGGGGGGGGGGGGCGGGAGGGGGAGTGCAGGCCAACAACCTCTCCGTCATGAATAAAAAATTTTAAAAAAGGGAGGGGGGGGGGGGGACTACCTGTGTAGTGTTCTGATTTATCTTATTTTGACACCATAATGATTTACCGAATTCAGTGCAAAAATTTCTGATTTCCAGTTTACATAACTTCCATTGTTTTGACACAGCCTACCTCTTCATTTCCCTTGACAAAGACATCTAAGAATCTGTTCAATGTTTCAACAAATGATTTTCTTTTCAATGACTGTTTTTCAAACGTCAGAATTCCGGACCACAAACAAAGCAACAATTATCGTTTGACTCCAACACCACTCCTTTATGATCCGATTCTGTGACACTTACGTGCTCAGATAATGGGTGAAGATGTAGAATGTTTTCAGAAGAAAAAGAACAAGATGCAAAGCATATAAACGTACTCCCAGTTTATCCTGAATATGCGTGAGATATTCCATAAAGAGGAAAAACCGTCTTGGGCTGGTGTAACCGTTAGTAATGGCTATTCTGGTAAACATCAGCCATCGTCTGTGACCTATAATGAACATACAAATTTTCAGAAAGATCGGCCAAGTACTTTCTGAGATTTTCCATAAAGAAGAAAACCATTATAGGCCATTAGTAACGGCTATAACGGTAATTTAAACATCGGGCATCATCCATCACCCATAATGAACATACCTACACATTTTCAGAAATATCAGCCACGTACTTTCTGAGACATTCCATAAAGAAGAAAACACGTTACAGACCGTTACAGCCGTTAGTAACGGCTATAACGGTAAACTAAAACATCGGGCATCATCCGTGACCCATAATGAACATACCTACAAGTGTTCAGAAAGATCGGCCAAGTACTTTTTGAGATTTTCCATAAAGAAGAAAAACCATTGTGGGCCGTTAGTAACGGCTATAACGTTAAACTTAAACATCGGGCATCATCCGTGACCCATAATGAACATACCTGCTAATTTCAGATCGGCCACGTACTTTCTGAGATATTTCATAAGAAAAAAAACGTCACAGGCCGTACAGCCGTTAGTAACGGCTGTAACGGTAAACTAAAACATCGGGTACCATTCGTCACCCATAATGAACATGCCTGCTAATTTTGACAAAGATCGGCCAAGTACTTTCTGAGATATTCCATAAAAAGAAAAAAAGTTACAGGCCGTTACAGCCGTTAGTAACGGTGTAACGGTAAACTTAAACATCGTGCATCATCCGTAATCACATAGTGAACAAACTGCTAATTTTCACAAAGATCGGCCACGTACTTTCTGAGATATTCCATAAAGAAAAAAAGGTTACAGGCCGTTACAGCCGTTAGTATTGGCTATAACGTAAACTAAAAACATCGCGCATCATCTGTGACCCATAATTAACATACCTGCTAATTTTCACAAAGATCGGCCTAGTACTTGCTGCGATATTCCATGACGAAAAACAACCGTTACAGGCCATTACAGCCGTAAGTAACGGATATAACGGTAAACTAAAACATCGGGCATTATTCGTGGCCCATAATGAACATACCTGCTAATTTTCACAAAGATCAGCCAAGTACTTTCTGAGATATTCCATGAAGAAGATAAACCGTTACAGGCCGTTACAACTGTTAGTAAAGGAATAACGGTAAACTAAAACATCGGGCATTATTCGTGACCCATAATGAACATACATGCAAGTTTTCAGAAAGATCGGCCAAGTACATTCTGAGATATTCTATAAAGAAGAAAAACCGTTACAGGCTGTTACAGCAGTTAGTAACGGCTATAACGGGGTAAACTAAAGCATCGGGCATCATCCGTGACCCATAATGAATATACCTGCTAATTTTCACAAAGATCGGCCAAGTACTTTCTGAGATATATCATGAAGAAGAAAAAAAAAAACTGTTACAGGCCGTTACAGCCGTTAGTAACGGTATAACGGTTAACTAAAACATCGGGCATTATTCGTGACCCATAATGAACATACCTACTTCAGTAAGATCGGCCAAATACTTTTTGAGATATTCTATAAAGAAGAAAATCCGTTACAGGCTGTTACAGCCGTTAGTAACGGCTATAAAGGGGTAAACTAAAACATCAGGCATCATCCGTGACCCATAATGAACATACCTGCTGAATTTTCACAAAGATCGGCCAAGTACTTTCTGAGATATTCCATAAAGAAAAAAAACAACACCGTTACAGGCTGCTACAGCCGTTAGTAACGGCTGTAACGGTAAACTAAAACATCGGGCATCAACCGTGACCCATAATGAACATACCTACAAATTATCAGAAAGGTCGGCACAGTAGTTTTGTCTTGAGCGAGTGGAAAACATTTTGACCACAGACAGACACACAGACACACAGACAGCATTTCTTCGTTCCCATTCTAAAGTACTCCCTGTTCTATAAGAACTGGGAGTACAAAAAACGTAATTCAGTCGATGTCCAATAAATAGATTTGATCTCCTCCAAGGAAACGATTTTTCAGTCGAAAAACATCAGTTAAACCCAGTGCGTGTACTATTTCATTTACAGCTTCAGTTTCTACCTTGTCATGGGGTTAATCACATATTCTATCTATGTC
>JAMYXO010006611.1:10000-13336 GCA_033310375.1 Conus canariensis | reverse complement strand
TTACGGCTTTAACCCCGTTGAAGGCTATAAGGGGTAAAAAAACCCGGGGCTCACCGAACCTATAATGAACATACCTGCTAATTTTCACAAAGATCGGCCAAGTACTTTTTGAGATATTCCATAAAGAAGAAAAAGCGTTACAGGCCGTTACAGCCGTTAGTAACGGCTGTAACGGTAAACTAAAACATCGGGCATCATCTGTGACCCTAATGAACATTTCTACAAATTTTCAGGAAGATCGGCCAAGTACTTTTTAATAATTCAAAAAACGAAGAAAAACCCGTTACAGGCTGTTACAGCCATTAGTAAACGGATAAACTAAAACTCGGGCATCATCCGTGACCCATAAGAACATACCTGCTAATTTTCACAAAGATCGGCCAAGTACTTTCTGAGATTCCATAGAGAAAAAAAAGCTTTACAGGCCGTTACAGCCGTTAGTAACGGCTGTAACGGTAAACTAAAACGTGGGGCATCATCCTTGACCCATAATGAACATACCTACAAATTTTCAAAAAGATCGACCCAGTAGTTTTGTCTAAAGCGAGTGGAACCATTTTGACCACGGACAGACAGACAGACGGGACACACAGACACAGACAGCATTTCTTCGTTCCCATTCTAAAGTACCCCCCTGTTCTTTAAGAACTGGGAGTACAAAAAAAATGACGTATTGCGGTGATAGAGCGTCGTTGAAAGTCACTTTTATGTTGTGTCTTTAATCTGTTATGTATGAGTTTTAAAGAGCCCACGTTTCCTCATACCGAGTCTGGCAATTTCTTATTTTTGCGATGTATTCATTGGTTTCATAGTTTCAAACCAGTCGTTTCCTGAACATGTTACAAAATCGTTTTGCATTCGTCTTGCCTAAAATTAAAAAAAAAAAAAAAATGAACCAGTTGGCGAGAACAACAGTCATCCGAAATGCCACATCCATCATTTTTTGAGTTGTCAACCCAGTACACAAAATTGCAAAGTTCTCAGTCTAATTCCACGTAGTGATGTGTTTGTGAAAAAATTTCTGTGGCAGGGTAACCAGAAATATTCTAAATTACAAGCCTGCATTTACAAAAAAACGGATTTAATTTTTTTTTCTTTTGTACTTGTTAAACTATTAAACTATTCTTCCACCAGACCCGTTTCTTTCAATACAATATTTGTACTCAGAATTTAGTGTACAATCTTTGTTTTGAAAACCGTTTGAAGTTTAGGATTTTGTGTAGCTTTTCACAAACCCCTTTTCTAGCTCTTTACCCTCCGAATTCTTGCTCCTTTTTCAAACGACAATCAAGACGAGTAGTAATATCGTCTAAAGATTAGTAATTTCATCAGGAGATAACAGGGGTTTCTAGAGCTGTTAATCAGCCTTGGTTTAGGTTTCAGACGCAGCCCAGGGGTATAACCCACGGTAGCAGCGCCCGGAATTTCTGCAGGCAGGCAATAAGTCGCGCTGACTGTCTGATCTGCTCCTGATACAAGCTCGGTGTGCGTTTGGTGTGCGCGCGGCGTCTCCAGCGTCAAGAAAAAAAAAAGTGTTGAAATCAGTTGCCAGGCAACACGGACGACTGGGCCGCACTTGCTTTATTGGTTCACGCGCTGCTGTGCGGAAGCCAATGCTAAGCGCGAGGCCGGTGCCCTCGTCTTGACGCGGGACTTCTCGTGCAGCTGTGTAAAATGCCTCCACCTTCTGACAAGGCTATCAGTCCAGCCCAAAAAATCTTCTCAGAGCGGGCAAAAGCTTCGGTGAAATCGGGAGCGGTAAAGCAACGCAGGCAAAGTGGGGCAGACTGTCGGATCTTGTGCGCCCCTCGGCGCGGGCCATAATCGGGGCACCCCCAAATGGGCAACGAGGCCAGTATTGTCATTGAGGGGCGAGGTGTTCGACTCCGCCAGGGTCCGCACCCTCCTCCCGGATCTGCGGAAAGAAGGGCATGGAAGGCAACCCCGCGTCGAGCAGCTGACCCAGCAGTTGGGCAGACAAGGACAGGCAGCTTAAGGAGCGCGAAGACGAGGTGGTCAAACTGAAGGCTGAGGTGGATAAACTCATGTCCGTCTCAACCTCAAGGTGACGGACGCGGCCCATCCGCGGTGGCAAACCGGACATCTTGGCCACCATCTCGGAAACCTCAACCAGTGGCGCCTACCCGGGCATTGAGGGTCGCACCAAGAGGCAGGGAGTGTCTGGGGAGAGCCCGTCGGCCAACCAGGCCACCATCGAGCTCAAGCACTTCGAGAAAGACTTCAGGTAGGCCTGTGACATTTTTTAGGTTGTTTTGTTATGGGCGGGCGCTTTTGCTGCGGGTGATGTGTCTTGTTGTTTTGTGTGTTAACAGTTGTTAAGTGATGTTTGTTGGTGTTTCCGGTATTGCTCAGATTTTGTTGATGATTGCAGGTGTTTATCGATGGGTCTGGTTGATAGTGTAGCAGGTGTTTTCTGTTCTTGCTGTTAGTGGTGGTGCTGTGGTGATAGTATTTTGGTTATTGATGGTATTCTGGTGATTGCTACGATTGTTGGCGGTGGTCTGTGGGTCTTGATATTGGTTGTGTTGTAGAGGATGTGGCTAGAAAGTACAGTTGGTGTTCTGGTGGTGATTGTAGTTCTTGTAAGGTTCTGCTGAACGTCTGGAATGCACCAGTTAATGCTGTCATTCTGATGGTATTTCTGGGTATTGGCGACATTTCACCGGTATTTTGGTGTTTGTTCAGTTTGCTGTGGTAGTGCACTTTAAGATTGGGTGTTTTAGTGTTCTAATGATTGTTCTGGGAGTTGCTGGTATTTGTTTCCAGTTCTGGCTATTGCTGATATTGATACCGTTTTTGTGGTGAATTTGTTGATGATGTTGCGCGGTTCTAGTGGCGGTTGCTAACTGCTTCCTGTTGTAACACAAAGAATAAATTTTCAGTTCATTTCAAGGAGATTTGAAAAAAAAATGCGCGTGTTGTTACTTGTATTCCTTCACAGCAGTGAAAATTAGGTTTTTTTTTTATTTCGGTTTGGTTCAAGGTTGGGTTAAAGATGCACCATTTCTTTTCATGATTCTCGTTCACCCGTTTTGTTTGTTTGACCGGTATTTAGTACTTCTCTCTTATAAGTCCTTTTGGTTTGACTGATATCCAGTGTTTCTCTGGGCCCTCAGTCGTTTCTTCTCATTGTTGTTTCTTTGAAAAGCATAGTGTGAAAGTGTCTTTAAAGACAAATTCCCAACTGCAAACAAACATGAAAACAAATAGGATGAGCGTGAAATATGTGCATGCACGTATTTACACATACACACACCCCGCACGCACGCACGCACGCACGCGCACGCACGCACGCACGCACGCACGCACGCGCAC
>JAMYXO010006611.1:5000-7500 GCA_033310375.1 Conus canariensis | reverse complement strand
AGAGAGAGAGAGAGAAAAGAGAGAGAGAGGTGCCATTATCATTTTACCTTCCCCTTCCATCTTTTTTTTTCTTTTCGACCATTCATACACTATCCAAAACTATAATTATTAATTAAGCGACAATCCATCGAAACGCAGCCGTAATTAACGGGGAGAGAGAGAGAGAGAGAGAGAGAGAGAGAGAGAGAGTAATTCCATTTTTCTATCCAAAATATCACATGCTAAACATTGCTATAAATTTGAATAAAGAGCAATACATCAATATGATCAACAGTAATCCGGACACACATTTATCACCTTGCAGTTACAGTGCACGAAGAAATCAAAGTATTAAGACATCAATCAATTAGTGACAATGCACCAATAAAACCAGCGACCACAACAGTCATTCATCATACTATAATTTCAATCATTAATAAAACCGACAGTAACCATATCTCTCATTTATCATTATCTAGTTTTGAAAACATCAGTGGAAAGGAAACGGCGTATCAGTTTAATATGCAGCAAAACAGAGGGTGTGCCCTGGTATATGTATTTTGTCCCTAATAGCAATGGTCTGCTGTGAAATGTGTAATTAGTTTTTCCCTGAAGGATTCTGTAATTTGAGTACATCGGAAATGTAGTGGAAGTGAATTCCAAACCACGCTACCTGAGTAAGATAAGCTTGATTTAAATAGATCTATTCTAGGTGTGGGAACCTGGAATTTGGTTGAATCCCTAGGGTTTATGCTAAATTTGGACTGAAGAGTTTGTGGTGCTAAACCCGATGCAATTTTTTGCATTAGCAGACATTTGTTGACAGCAAACATTTCTTGTAACGGAAGAGCCCCCGCTTTAGCATAATCCCCTTCACTAAGACTAGATGATTTTAATAGGACTGCTTTAAGTGCTCTTTTGTAGACACTCTTAAGAGGTTTCATGGCATTAGCACTAGCAGAATCAAATAGTGTTGAACAATAATTGATTGTGAAGAGAGAACATGTGCGTGTAGGAACAATTTCCTGGCATGAAGGTTTAAGAAATGCTTAATCTTGCACAGCTGATATGTTTGTCTGGATATTGATTTACATAAACTGCGAAGGTGATAAGACCAAGAAAGATTATTATCAACATATACGCCTAGAACTCGATGGCTATCCACCACTTCAATTTCCTGATTATTGATAAAAACAGATGGGGGCTGTGTGGTTATGTTTTGTCTTCTCTGCCTTGTTGTTATCAGCATTAGTTTTGTTTTGTTGGGATTCAGTGACATGTGTTTTTACATTGCACCAATTAGTTAAGATGTCAGCATTCTTCTGTAATGAAGTGAAAACAGTTCCAAGCTGGAGCTACTTGTATGGACAGTGGTATCATCACAAAAGAGTTCACATGAATCCTCAATATAAAGAGGGAGATCTTTTTATATAAACTGAGAACAGCAACGGACCTAACACAGAACCCTGGGGTACGCCATGTTGGATAGGTAGCTTCTCTGATAAATTGTTGTTGACACAAACGATTTGTTGACGATCTTCTAGGAATGATGTTATCAGTTGGAAGGTATTTTCCTTTTATACCATATAATAAAAGCTTCCTGCATAACAGTTTGTGGTCAATTACATCAAAAGCCTTTGCAAAATCAACAAACAGTGCGCCACAATAATTTATTCTCATTAACACTGGCTAGCCATTGATCTACTAGGTTTGTAAGCGCTGTATGACAAGAATGATTTTTCCTGAATCCTGATTGATTTTTATTTAGTAGGTTGGAGGAGTCAAAATGGTGGCAAAGATGTTTATTTATGTGTTTTTTCCAAGGGCTTGGACAGAACTGGCAAAATGGATATAGGTCTGTAGTTGGATGGTTCAGATTTGTCTCCAGATTTGAAAATGGGTATTACTTTTGCAACTTTGAACTGAGCGGGAAAGTGACATTTATCAATGCATAAATTGTAAATGTAGGTAAGAGTTTCGCATATAACAGGTGCTGATAGTTTCAGTATTTTTCCATCAATCCCGTCAAGTCCGCGGCTTCCTGTCTGCTTCAATTGGCATAAAGCTTGGCAAACATCACTAACTGTCATAGGCAGAGAGAGAGAGAGAGAGAGAGAGAGAGCAATCCGGGCCGGAGGTAATAATAGACCGGACACCTGAAAGCAGGCTGTCCCATTACCATAGACACTGTGACAGCATACTTCGTCTCCTCCCTCACAGACTGACTTATTGATCTCTTGCCCTCCGTATTCTCTCTTGACTTCTCGCCCCCACCAGTATCGTCCGTCTGACCGACCACAGCGGTGCTGGTGAAGAAGGTGAGCATGATTTGGGCTCTCCGTTTGACCAGCGCGCGCTTGTGTGTGTGTGTGTGTGTGTGTGTGTGTGTGTGTGTGTGTTCAAAAATGAGATGAAAGAAAAGAGCGACACAGGAGAGACACAGGAGAGGTATGAGGATGGGATGGTGTTGGGATGGGTGAGTAGGGGCGGAAACGTACATGTATGTAAACTAATCTGAGGG
>JAMYXO010006611.1:0-2500 GCA_033310375.1 Conus canariensis | reverse complement strand
ACACCATAACCACATCATGTTTCGAAGGCAGTAGCTCATGTGGAAATCTGCAGCATGCTGTGTTACTTGTTAGGCAGTAAACAGTGTGTTTACATGCTGGGATAATGATTTCTTAAAAAGCAGAATCACTTCCCCGAATCCTCTACTTGGTTCACTGGAGCGAAAAGGCAGTCATGCATGTGGATACAGACGTTGCTCGGTAATCTGCAAGCCACGAAAGAGCTTGCATTCAGTGAGAGTGACTTTGCCGTTTTCGTGGGATGGAAGCGGCTGGTGAGCATTTTTTGCACCATTAGTCAACTTAACAGTTCAATCACAGAGAGAAAATGCTTAAATTAAAAAAAAAAAAAAAAAAAAAAAGTTTGTGAAACGGTGCGCATGTAATGCCTCAGTCGATATTCCGATCTAGCGTGCGCTTCAATTAAATTATTTGACTCCATTGATGTATTTAACCTGAGAAAATGTAACGCTATATACAATGGAGAGACAGGTGTCATCTTCCGCTGATTTTTTTTTTCTTTTTTTCGGAACAGGTCTTTCGTCGCCGAGCAATGAAACTTCGTCAACGAATATCCTCTACCAAATAAATGAATTCAAGCTGTCTGACGTAATTGGCGAAGCCTTGCTCTTTATGGCGTACAACTACTCCACTAACGTTCAAAATCACAATCCGCGCTGAAGTCATTGTCGTGGTCGTGGTGGTGACATGGTTGCTTTGAACGGCTTGGGCACTTCCCAATTTGTTATTGTTTAGTCATTGTCGATGTAGAGTATCGCCCAGTTCCCTGCCGCTCCTTTGACCAGGAGTAGTAGTGGATGATCCGTCATGTTGGTCCCCGTTCCGGGAAGGAAGAGAGAGGAAGATGGAGAGGTGGGGGAGATAGGCGGTTGCACATTCTCATTCTCTCTCTCTCTCTCTCTCTCTCTCTCTCTCTCTGCTCTCTCTCTCTCTCTCTCTTATTTCATCCATCTTATGTGCAAATACTCGCATACTCCGCCATAAATCCACCACCAACCACTACCACCCTCTTTACCTTATGTATGAACCTGATTATTATGGAAGTGATTTGTACTTGAAATGCACATGCTACTCTGTTCAGTAAGTATGTCTTATGTAAGTATGGCGCGCGCGCGCGCGTGTATGTGTGTGTGTGTGTGTGTGTGTGTGTGTGGGGTGTGTGTGTGTGTGTGTGTTTTCCTACTACCTCTTGCCCTCTCGTCACTATGTCGTAATGCTTGTATTCTTATGTGACTCTCTGTCTCTGTCTGTCTGTCTGTCTCTGTCTCTCTTTCTCTCTGTCTCTGACTCTCACGGTTCTGCTGGAATGACTTGATTTATTATCTATATGACACCCCCCCTCCCCCTTGTACCCGTGGTGACTGGGCTATCATTATGCATTTTTTTTTCTCCATTTGTGTGTGTGTGTGTGTTGTGTGTGTGTGTGTGCGTGAGTGTGTGTGTGTGTGTGTGTGTGTGTGTGTGTGTGTGTGTGTGTGTGTGTGTGTGTGTGTTCTTCCTGGTGCTTCAAAATCGATTGTCTTGCAACTTCTTGGTATCTTTTGATTGTCAGACTATTCTAAACATGCTCTTTCCCACACTCCAATCTCGCCTCTTTCTCCCTCTCCGTCTCTCCCTCCCTCTCTCTCTCTCTCTCTCTCTCTCTCTCATCTCTCTCTCTCTCTCTCTCTCCCTTCCCTGCACTTCTTTCGCTCCTGCGTCTCTCTCTCGTTCCCCCCCCCCCCCTCCCCGGTTTTCTCTCTCTCAATTACTTTTTTTTTTTTTTTTAAATAATTCCATGTCTAATTTTTGTTCTAGCCACTTTTACATGCTTCTTCTATTGCCTCATTTTACATTGTTGACCCTACTCAGGGCGAGGACTGGATGTAAAAAAGCACATCAGTGCTTATCTATTATCCTCGTTAATAAAGAATTTTGTCTTGTCTCTCTCTCTCTCTCTCTCTCTCTCTCCCCCCCCCCCCCCCCCCCAGTTGCGGACATTTACAGAGTGACTTTGGACTTAGTTCCCGCATGCATACCATAGCAGTATTCGGTACCTCCATAAACATCGATCACGGTCGGAAGAATGAAACCCACGTCAAGGAACCGAAACCCAGCAATAAAGAAAGGCTACCATGTTGAGTTAGCAGTAAGCCTGTTTCAAGCCTCGCTTGATTTAAAGCACTGTCAGCGGCTTTGCGCAGGCGGCTGCCCATAGCCTCAACGGCCAGCCTTTGCCAACAGCTTTCACAACGGAACGCACGATGGTGTGCAGATGAACTGTAGTCACGACCACAGACTATTACAAGACTGCTTGTGCATACGACTGGCATGAAAAAATGAGAGGCGGGGGACTGGCTTGACATGCATGCTGACCCGTTGACGGGCTAACATCGATGATAGTTTCACGTTCGTGCGTAAGAAGGCTGTGTTAAATTCTTCTTTGGGGTTTCGTGATTTGTTGTGAACTGTTATGTGTTCTGCACGCCCACAGGTGTGTAT
>JAMYXO010006610.1:0-13336 GCA_033310375.1 Conus canariensis | reverse complement strand
GACCCAAGGCTTTGTATCACTGCATCGATCCTCTCCAGCTTCTTTGTCAGACTGGCATCAGAGCAGCCTCTCAGCTTCTCTCTAAGTCGATCTGGGAACATAAACACTTTGGGATGTGCTAAAGTAGGGAAGATAATGAGGGCAAAATCCACAAGGGTCAGAGTAGCAGACACAATAATGGCTTCTTCCTCATGATGTCCGGGGTGTCTTCCATCAAAAATGCCAGAACTGAAAAATTCAAGAAGTCATTCTGCAACATCTTGCTGATGATGGTCCTGATCTGCTCATGGCAGGATTGTAGGTTTTGAGCTGTGAATGACTTGTCGATGAGCTTCAGCAGGAGGAAAAGACTGTCACGGTCAATGTCCACCTTTCTCACCAGGTCGTCCAGACCGCCTCCGTCGCTGGCCAGACGCAGAAGCACGTCCTGTGGGTTTATGTTCAGCAACTCCTGAAGAGCCCGTCTGTCCAAACGTCTGTTGCCACGACGCCTGCAACGAGATTGCATGATTCTCACTGTGCTGCTTGAGTCGGTCACCATCAGTTTTCTTTCCTTGACGATACAGACGACAATGATACAATGACCGTGATGATTTTAATTATATGATGGGCATAGCAGTGTGGAAAGAAAAAAAAATGTAAATATATATATATATGTGTGTGCCATATAGGTACCCCCCTGACCTTGCTTTTATAAGCAGTTCCATTAACTTTTTTCTCGGTGGTACAAAAGGATGAAGTGCTCACCATCTGATCTTCTGTATGAGTCACTCAACACTCAGAGGGGAGGTAATTTTCATGTAAATTCCTGCTGTAGCTTCTTTTAGTGGCACTAGCAAAACAAAACAAAACAAAACAAAACAAAACAAACAGACAAACAAAAAAAAAGTCATCTTTTTTCATACATGCTGTCAAGATTTCTTGTTACCGAGTTACATAACAATGATTTCTTACCGTGGAAATATTGTGAATAGGCAATGAAAAGTAAAGGTTTTTTTTTTTTTTTTTTTTTTTTTTTTCCTAAATATCTAAATACAAACTGGATGTGTTTGATTATAGATATCCTCTCTCTGCCATCTAAAAAGGTGAAACAAAAAATCCCAACTTACATTTACTGTAACTATGTGGCGGCCCTAGCATAAGACAATTTTCCCTGTTTCCTATGTGGCCCCTGCATACAATAACTTTCTCTGTTTCCTATGTGGCCCCTGCATACAATAACTTTCTCTGTTTCCTATGTGGCCCCTGCATACAATAACTTTCTCTGTTTCCTATGTGGCCCCTGCATACAATAACTTTCTCTGTTTCCTATGTGGCCCCTGCATACAATAACTTTCTCTGTTTCCTATGTGGCCCCTGCATACAATAACTTTCTCTGTTTCCTATGTGGCCCCTGCATACAATAACTTTCTCCGTTTCCTATGTGGCCCCTGCATACAATAACTTTCTCTGTTTCCTATGTGGCCCCTGCATACAATAACTTTCTCCGTTTCCTATGTGGCCCCTGCATACAATAACTTTCTCTGTTTCCTATGTGGCCCCTGCATACAATAACTTTCTCCGTTTCCTATGTGGCCCCTGCATACAATAACTTTCTCTGTTTCCTATGTGGCCCCTGCATACAATAACTTTCTCTGTTTCCTATGTGGCCCCTGCATACAATAATTTTCTCTGTTTCCTATGTGGCCCCTGCATACAATAACTTTCTCTGTTTCCTATGTGGCCCTAGCATACAATAATTTTTCCTGTTTCCTATGTGGCCCCTGCATACAATAACTATCTCTGTTTCCTATGTGGCCCCTGCATACAATAACTTTCTCTGTTTCCTATGTGGCCCCTGCATACAATAACTTTCTCTGTTTCCTATGTGGCCCCTGCATACAATAACTTTCTCTGTTTCCTATGTGGCCCCTGCATACAATAATTTTCCCTGTTTCCTATGTGGCCCCTGCATACAATAATTTTCCCTGTTTCCTATGTGGCCCCTGCATACAATAATTTTCCCTGTTTCCTATGTGACCCCTGCATACAATAAATTTCTCTGTTTCCTATGTGGCCCCTGCATACAATAATTTTCCCTGTTTCCTATGTGGCCCCTGCATACAATAAATTTCCCTGTTTCCTATGTGGCCCCTGCATACAATAATTTTCCCTGTTTCCTATGTGGCCCCTGCATACAATAATTTTCCCTGTTTCCTACGTGGCCCCTGCATACAATAACTTTCTCTGTTTCCTATGTGGCTCTAGAGTACAATAATTTTTCCTGTTTCCTATGTGGCCCTAGCATACAATAATTTTTCCTGTTTCCTATGTGGCCCCTGCATACAATAACTTTCTCTGTTTCCTATGTGGCTCTAGCGTACAATAATTTTTCCTGTTTCCTATGTGGCACCCTGCATACAATAACTTTCTCTGTTTCCTATGTGGCTCTAGCGTACAATAATTTTTCCTGTTTCCTATGTGGGCCCTAGCATACAATAATTTTTCCTGTTTCCTATGTGGCCCTTAGCATACAATAATTTTTTTTCCTGTTTCCTATGTGACCCTTAGCATACAATAATTTTCCCTGTTTCCTATGCATACAACAATTTTCCCTTTTCCTATGTGGCTCTAGCATACAATAATTTTCCCTGTTTCCTATGTGGCCCTTGGCATACAATAACTTTCAGAGAACTATAAAATAGGCATTCTGGCTCACCCACCTCCGCCAGCTCCAACCGGCTGAAGCCGGTTTCGCTGTTGCTCCGCCGGCTTACCCAGAATGCCTATTTTATAGTTCTCTAATAGTAAACACTTTACAAACATACATAATGTGTAGGATTATCTGTTTTTAACACTAATTTAGAAAAACTTTTGAGACTTAAGTTTTTGCTTAATCCTTCGTTTTTTTTGGGATCGTCTTCAATAACATCATTTTCACGCATACATTCATCAAATGCGTCTCTGTCTTTCATGTGGAATAAAACTACAGTCTTTAACTGTTCTCTAAAGTCTTTTAAAACTGAGTTATATTTTTGGCATAAAATCCACACACTTATCCCAGCATGTCTTCCACTGAAAGCCAGTTTTGATAAAGTATTTCTTTTTCTAACTATGTCTCTTTCTGCCGAACAGTCATCTATAATAAATAGTGTCTGCGTTCCCTCAAACAATCTATAAAAGTGTTCTAAAAAACTCACTCAGCTTATTGCTAGGATCAACTAAATAGATTTCATCATCCGTCCATATAAACCTTCTGTCGTGATATGCTTTGTTCCATTTAAGTGTTGGGCAGAAAATTACTATATGATCAAAATTATAACGATAAACTGTTTGTTAATAGGTCGAGGACAAATATTGTTTTTCCACAACCATTTCTGTCCACAAATCAATGAACAATGAGGGGTTTTTATCATTAAAGTTTAACATCGGCATTAAACACCAAAGTCGTCTGCTCCATAGTTTTAAAAACATAATTTAAATCTAATCCAGTTATTGTTTTTATCATACTCTCTGTCAAAACTTGTTCAGTGTAATAAAAACCTATAAGGCCCAAATGTGTAAGATTAATCCAGTTCAGTTCTGTAAGATCGTTTCTATTTAGACTAATATCAATTTTGTTGCTTTTGTTATGACCTTAATATCCTCGCCATTGTAAAGAACAACGACAGTAACTTTAAGTTTGTCAACGTCTAAGTTTTGCCAGCTAATAAGAATTCCTTCATAAGATTGTCACTGACGCCCCAGAGCTCCATTTCTCGCCTCATCTTTTAAGACAGAAATTTTAAATATCATTGTGAACGTGTCTCCTAATTTTGTGCGTGGAATGAACTGTAATTTTGTAGAAGCTTTCTTTAAAACCGATTCTCTTCTGTGGAGGATGTACTGTTTGTCCTCAAACGGCTTTATTTCGATCTCTTTTCGACTGTTGTCCTCTGGCATAAGACTTACATGTAAAGGGCCAGAGTTCAATGCTTTTCTGAAACTTTTTTTGACGGTCAAAAAATGTAAATGGGCTTACGAATTCAAATTTTATGTCCCATTCTAAATATGGTTCTAAGTGCCATTTGTTGTCAGTTTTTCGAACTATTTTATATTCATACTGACCCGCATTATTTGCTTCTACATTGCGTAGTTGTTCTAGTTTAGGAAACCTTATTGCTGTCGCTAACCTCTTTGCGCTTATAATAACCATCTTTAGTGTACTCAAAACCATACAAAGTGCCTATCTCACCATTCTGTTCAAAGTCCTCAACGTCTGCAAGGTCTTTTAAATTCTAAAGTTACACACCTCTCAGGCCTAATGTAACTCCTGATTCTTCTGGTCCACTGACATTTTTTAAAACAACCGTATTATTTTATTTCTAAAACAATGTGCAGTTTATCACATTTCACGACTTTTTCCCTGTTTGGTCTTTGATTTTTATATTAAACGATCCACCCTCCCACAAGCTAATCTTTTAAACTGTAAAAATTTGGGAATTGTTATAATTTCAAAAACGCAATATGCAGCTTTTCCTGATGGAAGAGCCTTAAACATTGAGGGCCTTCCATCAAAAAGTTTTCATCAGTGCTCAGCTCGCCAAAATGAACATAGAAAATGAATGTAAGCAAGATCGAGGGGGATATTCTCCCTCAAAAGTAGTTTTGTCTGGTGTACATAAATTCATGATCGCTTGATCGATTGTTAGTTGCAAAAACCTAATTTAGCTAGCTCTACATCAAAAATGTAACTTACTCTTTTTTCTTCAGGTTTTAATGCAACAATTTACTTTTTAAATTTGCATTGTTAATTTGAGAGTAATGTCGAAGTTACTCATTGCTTCTTTCAGCGAGCAAAACCCTAAAAACCATCAGTAGGGGTTTAACTGGCTAACTAATTTAATATATTACCAAATTTTTTTAATCTTATTATTTTCCTTGGATCACTTATTAAACCATAAAAGAATTTGTAAAAAATTTCATGGAGTGCGACCCTTTGGGTTCCGCAGTTATTAATCAATAGCAAATTCTAAAAACGAAGGACTGTCTTGAGTTTTATTTGTTACAAAACATTTTTAAAAAACAATTTAAAAATGAGTGCATTCAAAAATACTAATGCAAAATTATTCTGTTGGGCCGCACTAAAAATCTTAAAAATAATAACAACTGACACCCCTTTACATTTCTGTGACTCTTCTGACCCTTTCAAGTAAAGGTTAGTACTCCATTGGGTCGTTATCTTAACCCCTATTAAAAAAAGTTTACATCCCAAAAGTGTGGTTCACTCCATGCAGTTTTATCAGAACCAGTTAAACTTTGCTGGTTTTGTGCATCAACGGGTGTGGAGTGTCGTATGCGGGTCATTTAAATCACCTGATCCTTGTAGGTCAGTTTTATAGATTTCTTTTTATTCCCTTCAAGATTTTTTTAAAAGCAACGCCTTCCAAAAAAAAAATTTAACCATTCCAAAAAAAAAATTAAAGGTTTTGAAAGGGCTGAAAAATTTATATTTCCCAAAGACAGACTTTAGAAAAATTTTGGGTTTTTCAGGTTTGGGGACTTTTATTTTTTGGGGTGCAAAAAGTTCTTGTTTTGGGAACCCCTTTTAAACTCTTTTTTGGGGAAAGTTCCCTGGGTCCAAAGAAGGCAAAAACCTAAAATTTTTTTAAAAATTTTTAAAGGGTAACTAGAGCGGGAAAAAAACGAAAAACGCCTATTCGACTTCGTTTGGTGTTTGCGGGTTGCAAGAAAGAAAGATTAAAAATGTCCTTCAGGTTTGACCCAAAAAAAACATATTACAAATTTAGAGACCCTTAATTCGAATTGTTTTCCTTAAAAGTATTAAAAAGGGTACCAAAATTTTTAAATTTTTGAAAGCAAAAGTAATTTTGCTTGGCAGGGTTTATACATCCCTTCTCCCCGGCCCAGGTGGAAAATTTAAACTACAAAATGAAATTTTGTTGGGAAATGAAAAAGGTTTTGGAAAAAAGAAAAATTTGACCCAAATTCAAAAAATAAAAAACAACCCCCCAAAACCCCACCAATCCCCCGCCCCAAAAACCCAAAGGCCCCTTGAAACGGGATTTTTTGTGTGCCAAATTAAAAAAAGACGCATTGTATGGTTTTAAATCCCCCAGGATTATTTTTTTTACTAAAAACCCAAATTAAGAAACTAACCCAAAGGCCGGCCAAAAAGCCAACACTTTATTTTCGGGAAAAAAATTTAAAGATCCCCCCAAAAAGGGCAAAGAATCTTTGTTACGGGTAATTTTTTTAATAAACTTGCAAATAAATTTGTTTTTTACCCGTTTTACTGCCCGGGGATTTGGGCGGGCCGGGCACTGCCCCCCACCACCCCCGCCTTTAAAAAAACACCAGGATTATTGCAAATCCAAAGGTTTTTTTAAAAACCTTAATTGACCCTTTCTCAAAAAATGTTTTATTGTTTTGCTAATTGTGTCTTCTAAAAATTCTTTGGGGTTTTCCTTATTTTCATTGAGTTCGAAAAAGTTCTCTTTTTAAGACAAAACTTCTGTTTTGGTTCTCTTTTTAAGATTTTTGTTTGTGTTTTCTTTTTTAACACCGGTTAATTTTGGGTACATCAATATTTTTTTTTTCCTTTTTATACCCCCTAGTTCCCCCAAAATTTTTCAAAATTTGTTTGTTAATTCCCCTTGATTTTTTAAAAGCTAAAGGGTGTTATTTTTAAGGTAGGGCGGTCTGCATTTTTTTTAATACTGTTTTTTTAAAAAGGTTTCTGCTTCTATTTTTCGCGTTGGGGGGTTTAAAATTTTAAGGGTATTTTTTAATTTGGTTTTCTGTTGGGTTTTTTTTGTGGTTTTAATTTAGCAATGCCCCCCTATCAAATTTGGTTTAGCAATGAAGTGTTTGCCGGGATCGCAGGGTTCTTTCAAAAAAAATTGATTCACAACGACGCAAAAAGGACAGTAGTTCAAATCTGGGACGGGCAAAGTTTAAAAAAAATTTCTATAAAAATGGGGGGCAAGAAATATTTTTTTACAAATGCGACATATTTCTAATCTATTTTTACTATGGTTTTTTTAACCCATAATGAAAACCGATCTTGCGTTTCAAGGAATCGAAAATAAAGAACCTAAAACACAGAAAAACGCGAAGAAAAGCCCGGGAACGTATGAACTTAATTTTTTTTATGGAAATCGATTTTCCTACCCTTAGATTTTGAGTTGTTAAAAGCGCAAGCGCCATACTTTTAAGGGGCATTAAAAGACAATTGTCTTGAACTAACTTTTAATGAAACAAACTGTCATTAAATCTCAGAACTGACGCAAAAACAGCATTTTTGAATCTCGTTAGGTTTACATTGTTAGAACCCAAACTTACAAAGGCTGATTGAAACAATTCAGTCAAAAAAGCAATAATTTTCGAAAAAGGGATTCATCATTCAAAAAATCCCAAAAGCAGAGCAGACATATAGGAATTTTTGTTTTACGCCCCAGCACGATCATTAAAGGGTTTTTTTTGCTGTGTGAAATGATAAAGAACCCTACCAAAAACAAAGGAAAAGTTTATCAATCCCAAAAAAAAAAAGACAATGTTCAATTTAGGGTGTTTAACCAATCTAGGGAGGCTTAAACTTTTCAACATTTTTAGAAAAAAAGAAATTGTTTGGAGGGGGGAGGTCAGAAGTCCAACAGAAATGGTCAAAGATCTACACCTTCACAGTGTTAGATTTATGAAAAAATTTTTAAAAAGAAAAACGGTTTAGGATTGACCCAAAGGCAAAAAGATAAACAGTTGCATGGAGTGGAAACAGTTAAAGACGAAAAAACTTCAAATTTAAAAAGAAAAAAGGAATGTAAACCCTTAAGTATTTTTTTTTTAAAATATGATGCCAGTGAAATTCAAGTAACAATTGAAAATACCAATACAAATTATTTTTGTTTTAAAAAAGCATGTCTGTTAATTCCAAAAGTGCCCCCCAAAAAAGAGTAGTAGGCAATTTGCGCTGAGACATAAAAATTTTAGATTAACCAAAATTAACAAAAAGCAACAAAAATAGGCCGGACTTTCAAAAACGCAAACCAAAAAGGTTTCGCGCTTTAATGCTGTTCATATGTAAATGGGGGCATCGGGGGTTAGTGCTTTAACGCAGGAAAAGGTAGGTTTTTCAACGGTAGGTGCCCGGTATTTTACCTCTAGGGGGTTTGTTTTAATCTTGGGCCCTTTTTCATTGGGTAAGTGCTGAAAAAAAATAAAAGTAAACTCCAAAACACACGCAGGTTTAATAATAAAAACTAAATTAGTTCCTTCAATGTAATTGATAAAACACTAGTTTTACCAAACTCACGGAGAAAAAATTTTAGTCCCCAGGGATTTGAGGACTACAAAGACAAAATTTGATCTTCAAAGAAAGGGCGGCAAATTTTTTTTAACGCCAGACACCGACCAGAAAAAAAGGAAGTTTTAAAAAAAATAAACGAAAACCCCTTAAATCTGTCAAAAACTCCATTAACAACCCCCCAAAAGGGGTTTAACTTTAGTTTATATCCAAACACAAAAAAACCCCTTTATTTGATTTTTAATTTAAAACACTTTGGGGCATGTTTTTTTTTAATTTAAAAAAATATTTTTTAGTTTGAAAAAAAGCTAAAATGGGTAAGGAAAAAGACTTTTGACCTTGGTAGAGCAATGGAAGAGGAAAAGGGGTTTTCAAAAGCTTTTAAAAAAGGCGTTTTTTGAAGTATTGTCCAACAAAGGTACAGGCAAGGTTGTCATTTTTTCTAAAATTCCCAAGTAAACAACAATAAACCCCCCCAGTTAAAAGTAAGGTTGTTGTTTTAACGACTAAAAACAATAAACAGAAAATCTAGAAATCTGGTCCAAAAAAAGCAATATTCTTTTTTTAAAAGACTTAACCCCGGTTGGGCAGATCAACTTTTTACACATTTAATGAAGCCCCTGAAGCACTAAAATGGAGGGTTGGTTGGGCAAGGGTGAAACCTAACATCAGATTAAACAGGCTAATAACCGATTTTAGCAAGCTTAATTCCCCGCCTAACTTAGTTGCAAAAAAAGCTTTGAACATAAAAAATTCAACGACAAAGTTTTATGTGGGGCGCTTGCTAGGGGTGCATCACGTTCCAAAAAAACAGAGAGAGGTATCTTTTTTTACAAGGGGGCCCAAAGATCTTAAATTTTAACGGCCTGAATTTCCCAGGCTGAGACAAATTGATAGTTTAAAAACAAAAAACCCCCAAAAAATGTTAACTAAACCATGTCGAAGAAAAAAACCCAACCTTCGCCAATTGGTGTCAAAGAACAGTCCAACAATAGGCGAACCAACAAACTATTAGACTTACTCCCAATGCAAACCTTATGGGGTTTACACACTCTAAACCAAATGAGTAGTTACTAGGCAACTACAAAACAAATAGCAAACAAGAATTTTTTTTTGAAAATGTTTAACAAGAATTCCGTCCTTCAAGTGCGAGCGAACATATAAAAATTTTTATTTTCCCAGTTGCGTGATAAGAAACTAAATTTCGCCCAGAAGGCAGTAAAGTTTGTTTTTTAAAATGAAAGGGTTTGCAACTAGCCCATATGTTGTTTACGCAACTTCGAATCACTCTTTGTTCTTATGAAGCCAACCCCCCAAAAAAAACTTCCTAAAACAGTTTTTAATGGTAATCACAATTTGCTATTTCCTTATCATTGTTAGGCTGGGGCCCCTCAAAACCCGAAAAAATACAGAGGGCAAATGCGCAAAATACTTTTTAAAAGCATGCAGCAAGTGCTGCCTGTTCAAAAATCTAAACTTATCTGAAATCTAAGACCTGAAGACCAAAACAGAAGACTAGCCCCTCCTGTTTTTTTTGGGGGGCCTTGTTGCCACCGCAGAAATCCAAAAGTAAGGACCCTGATCACTTATGAAAGTTTTTGGGAAGAATAACAAAAGCAATCTTCAACTAAAGTTTGAACCAAAGACTGGGAAACGCCTTATCTTTCAAACTGGAGGTTAAGCCCACCTTAAATGCAACGTAACCCCGACCAGGGGCCCGCATTGCGCATCATCAGAAATACATGGTTTCACTTTAAAAAACATGTCTTTCACGATCTTGAACACATGATGGTTCATTAAGTCAGGCTATGTCCTTAAATCCTGCCCAAAACAAAGAATTTTTGCCCAAAACTCTTGTTAGAAAGGGCTTTTTACCCTTTTGTACATGAACATTTGGCAAGGTTTTTGACAAAGATACACTTCCGCCAAAAGGGGCCGTTCTTTTTTAGTCCCGAGGAAAGGACATCATGTTTGTTTCCCACTCCAGATGCGGGCAAAATTTTAGAGTTTTAAACAGGGGGAGACATCATGATTCCTATTTAATGGCGGATCCCTTTTTGTTGGCGGAGCTTTGAAATTAAATAGGAAATGATGAAAATACACCCTGGATCCTGCGCATTATTTTTCTCCCCCGGATGACGGGGAGTTTTTTAAAAAATTTTACTGGAGACAAATGATTTTTTGTCTGACCGCCATGTTTTCAGATTTGAAAAGGGGATTGCTGGGGTCAGTAGGCGCGACCTTCTGTAAAAAGCAAAAAACAAATATTGGACGACTATGATCAAGTAAAAGGTCTAATATCTTAGTATTTAGAGCAAAAATTTTATGGGGTGGGGAAGGCGCAATCACTTTCCAATTACGAAATTTAAAATGTACACAGGAGGTGTAAAAGACTTTCAAAAGTTTTTAAAATGGCTACCTACTCAGAACTGATGTAAAAGAGGTCTCATCTAGAAGTTGATTAAAATCCTCATGAATTCTTTTTCCATAAGACTACCCATTAGCGGAAAAAGTCTAAAGATGGAAAAGACAAACCCCCTAAACTGTGCCTAATCTTCGTGAAAAAAAAAATTTTTCTGTCATTACAGCCTTCAATTTTTTTAAGACAGGTTTTTAAAGTTACCCTTTTCTCGTATAATTGCTTTTGATCAAAAAAACGTTATAAACCATACTCATGAGAAAACGACTCAGACTAAATCCGAAGCTTCAGAAAAAGACTTTTTAAAGTTATGAAAAAATGTTTTGGGGAAAGACTTGGAAAACCCGCACAAGCTAAAGATGTTAGTTTGGTCCCGAAAAACGTTCAATTAAGTTGATTCAAAACCAAATTTCGGGACTTCAGAAGATTTCAGGTCAGTTTTTGGGCATAATGAGAAAAAAAAAAAAGTAAAAATTGGACAAGCCCGTTTTTTTTGGGGTTTATTTTTTAGGGTGAAGTTTTTGATGTTAGAATTTTTTACGATATTTTAAACCCTTTGAAACCTGATTCCGGGTTTTTTCAAGTACAAACCCTTTTGTAATGACTCCCTACTGAAGATACTAAAAAGAAAGGTTTAAGGTAGCAAAAGGCATGCGGAGGGTACGACACATTGTTTACCCTAAAGATTCGCCTTTGATTCACTTTTAACAAAGGTTTTGGGAAAGAAAGGAAATTATTGGAGGTGTGATCAAGGAGTTTGTTGGTTTGGGTCGAAATGTAATCTTTTAACCAAAAAAAAAGTTTTAAAAAACAAAGGGAATACTCGAGTGTTTCAAACAAGCAATCCAGACATCAAAGCAGATTGTTTTTGGGAAAAGCTTTCATATGACAATTTCAAGCTCGATCTAATCTGCTTAGATTAACACAAAGTTGTAAAAAAGAAGTCATTTGATAGAACAAAAAAAAAGTGTTTGTTAATCCGAGTTTTCATTGCAAATTGGGGACTGGAGGACATTTGGTCAACGCAATTGATACTCAGAATTTTTTTTTCAGAAAAGCGATTATTTGTGGTTGTTTTTTCAAAAATTTTTGATTTTTTTATAAAAATTTTGGGTCTTTGGGATTTTTTCTTTATCATTTTTTAATAATAAATTTTATACCAAATAATTTTTTTTGAGCTTCCATTTTTAAAATCAAATATATTTTCGAAATTAATTAAGCGGGAACTGTGTCTGGGGGGATTTTTCTGCAGTTCTTCTTTTACAAAAGATCTTTTAGGGGCTGGGGGTTTTGTTTGTCAGTTTTTTCCCTAAAAATCACGGGTGGGTTTTATTTTCAATTTTTTTATTCATTGGATCAACACCCCAAACTGGATCGTTGCCCTGAGCGGGTGCCCCTTCGCTTCCCGGCGAAAAAAGGTATCTACTTTCAACAAAAGGTAATAGTTTGTTGATGGGATTCCCCTTCAAAACTTTATTGTTTTTTTTTCTGATTCTTGTATGGTTTTTGACCCTTTTAAAATTTTTATTATTCATTGCGGCAAAAATGAGGGCAGCTTCTAACCCATCTGTTTTGCGAAATTTTAAACAGCTCTCTGTGATACGGGAGGAAAAAATTTTTCAGATAATGTTTTTAAAGTTTCAACCAACCCCTTTGACTGTGAACACCAAAACTCTTTAAGGGGAAACTCTATTTTTAAACAATAATTGATTCACTTGACCCTTTTAAAACTTTTTTCCCTCACGACTTGAACATGGAGGGTAATTAAGGGTCCCCTTGGTTATCAGCTTATAGCGACAGCAACCAAAAACATTTTTGTTTAAGGTTCCGCTCTTTTACTTTTAAGTATTCAATGACTGAAGTGCGTACTTAAAACTTTTTTGTTAAAGTATCATGGGGAAAAAAAAAGTCCTTTGTGGGGTCGTTGGAGTTAATTCACAAAGGTGGTCTCGTATTTGTTTGGGTGGAATAAATTTGCCAAAACGTTGTTTAGATAACCCTTCCTTTGTGTTTGTTCAGACCCCGCTTTGGGTGCTTTTAAATTTTTTTTATTTTTTCCAATTCCTTTTGGCGAATAATAAACTTTTTCATTTTTTTTTTCAGCCCAATATTATGCGTACAAAAAAACACGGTTGCCAAGGCAATAAACAATATTTCTTGATTTTTTTTTTTCTGTGGTTATAAAAATCGGTGAATTTTGGTGGAGGAAGTCCATTGGGTTGCCTTTTACAAGATAATATTCTTTTATTTTTGATCAACATCTTTTAAAGGTAAGCGATGCCCCGTTTTTTCAGTTCATCGTTTAAAAAAATTTAATGAAAATCTTGCTTTTTACGCAGCTTTTGCTGCGGATTTCTCCATAGCTTTGTTAGTCCTTTTTTTCTCGCCTCATCCCGTTTGTTTTTCTAAATGGTAATTTCTTCCCCTAAAAGCAAGCGCAAAACCACAGCGCACCCAACACATTACGAGTGAAGCCCCTTTTTTTAAATGTATTTTTTTAATTTTACTATTGAAAATGCTGGAATTATTTCCGCTTAACAGAAAAACTTTGAGCAAATGAAATGTAAAACAGCAACAGCTTTGCTGATCTTCAAAGTCAGTTTGCCCAAAATCTGCTGGTTTTATTTTTTAAAAGG